>PVKM010011744.1:0-32752 GCA_004027735.1 Carollia perspicillata | reverse complement strand
TCCCAGCGAAGCCAATGGAGAGAGAAGCTGGAAGCCCGTATGAGAAAAGCCCAGGACTAGCTCACAAGTTGATGGAGCCCCTTTGAAAGACACACACACACACACACACACACACACACACACACCCCACCCCCTTCTGCACTGAATGGAATGAGTGGAATCCTCATTCGCTTTACCTCTTCATAATGCCAGGGTTGGTCTGACTGAGGCAGATAATGTTTTAGAAACCTCTGCAAATTGAGGATGGTATTTAGGGCCCAAAGTAGACACGGAACAAGAACAGCAGAACAGGGGAGATTAACTGCTGCTGACTTCCCTCAGCACCACGCTCTGCCCCACGCACCTCTCTTGGACCGAAACAAAACAACTCGATGGCAATGCAGCCGAGTGCTCCTTTCAGCCTTTCCTGGGAGTTCCCTGGTGGCGGGGGGCCTTATGTTTATTCTTTAGTAAACAGCCCCTGCAGGGAGAACTGGTACATTCTGCATCCTGCTTGCCCTAACATCCCTGAAGCCTCCACAACCCTGGGGTGAGGACAGAGATTCCACCTGAGACAGCTCAGCACCACTGGGTCCAGCAGCAACAGCTTAGTACACAGTCGGCACACAATACAATGTGCCTTCCTAGCTTTGTGCCTCGGTTTCCTCATCTTTAATAGACTTCACTGAAATGCTTAACTCACAGGAGCTCACTGTTACGACATTAAATGAGTTGAAGCATCCAAAGCATTAAAATAATGCTAGGACATAGTAAATGTCCAATAAGTGCTATTCATTATCATAATAGTTACTACTAATATTATTAAACTGGATCCTCACCAATGGTCTTTTATTTTAAAAATTCCAATTTTTAAGAATGCCTATGAAAACGCCTATTTTAACGTACTTCCCACACTGAGATCAAAATTTCACTTCAAGCTTAAATATCTTTTGTAAAAACATGTTCTTCTTCACTTACTGATCTTTCTGAATATAAAGCCTTTGGGTGGAGAAACACCTTAAGACTCTAAAACCTTGCTAAGTTTGAGTTGTGAATAGGGTTTTCCCCCTAGGCAGACGGAGGCACAGAGAACCTGGCGGAGGGTGATGAGACGAAGATAGAAGCTGTCAGAGCAAGGTGACAATGAGAGGGATAAAGGCAGGCTTCTCCGGGGTTTGCATTTGTTGCACAAAAGGCAGTGGCTGGCCTCCATGATTTCTAATGCGCTCTCATTTCTAATAAGCCATAAGCTCATTTAATAAGCTAACTTGGTTGAACTCAAAATTTTGTCTAAGCTCAGAATTGCCCATTGTCAGGATGAAATCCAGCTCTCCTGGTTTTATGGTGGAAACCAGTCTTCAGATGACCTGGGCTTCCACTTCCTCACCCATCCAATGGACTACGCAGGAAGGTGGGAGGTTCCTCTGCACCTTGGCTCCCAGTGGAGAGAGCCAGAGCTGTTCTCTGTCTCTGAGTGAGAGTCCAGAGAGCCCCATGGCAGAAACTGAAGCCATAACTATGACGATTATAGTCAGCAGCCATGCAGCCTACAGGCTTGCGCCCAGCTGCTCTTTCTGAGCCCTGTACCTTGGTGTTATGTGTAGGCAAGCTTTTCAGTACAAAAATGCCCTTGTTCCTGCACCATCTGTGTGTGTGCATGGGCGTGTGCACGTGCATGCCCAGCTGAGTGAACACAGGCAGTCATGGCACATTCAGAACAAGACCACCTGAGAATGTTCTTCCAAATGGCTGTTGTTAAAGATTGTCAGAGTTGAGGAAAATCCAGCCTTACACAGTTTACAAAGACACCTGCCTAACAGAAGGGTTGAAACCCAAAGAATGGAAAAGGCACGCTAAGCAAATACTACGTACAAGAAGGCGAATGGAACTAAAACAGTATCAGGCAAAATGTATTTGGAAGCAAAAAATATAGATTTGAAGAAATGTGTCATACCCATTTTACAAGTAGAGAGAATTATCTATACAATCCTACCTAGTGTTTTCCCCGTGGGCCAAGCCTGAGGACTCTGTCTCCTAGTTACATGCCTCTGAATGGCTCCTTACCCTCTTGTGAGTAGGCTTCCCACAAGCACTCCGTACCATATGGAGAACAAAGTATATTTTCAAGGAGCAGTTACTGCAGGACCAACACAAAACTAATCGGATCTTACACTGCCATCGATCCCATCTCCGGAGAAAACTCATCGTGAACTCTAAAGTATTGCACACTGCCCAAGAGTAACTTCACACGAAAGGACAGAAATCCTCCAGAAGATAGAAAGATTATAAAAAACTCCCCCAGTGTTACATCAAAAGATGCAAATGAGCCCTCACGTGTACTGTCACTCCTGGCCCTGACGGTACCCAGATTTCGATTCGCCCCATTCCGGCAGGCGAGGGCCAGCAACACCAGCTCCGCTCTGTCCTCCTTTATTCTCTCCATGGGCAAGGGGAGGCTGCCCCGTGGGTACGTTCAATCATTCAGCCTCTTCACCTCCAAACCTATGAAAAAGAAATAGGGGTAGGGAGAAGTGCCAACCTTTCCCTTCCATCCATCTTGTTTCGCTTTTCAAATGGAAAGGAAGGAGGATGGTGAGATGTCTTGGCTGATATCCAAGCCAGGAAAAGAAAGACCGGATGCCCTGCCAGGGACAGTAAAGAAAATCTCATATCCAAAGGTGAGTAATGAGGTGTTTTGCTTGCCCATAGAACCCAAGGAAAATATTTATTTACTGAGAAGCTGCCCAGGGCTCTGGGCTTCTGAGGTGGATGCATCTAGCTTGTTGACCTCCTGTTGGCTGTTCTGGGAAATCTAGAGGATTTGAACATAGAAAAGCTGCAAGTAGGAACCACCACTGCCTGCTTGTGCCTTCCACCCTCAGTATGAGAAATGGCAGTCAGAAAGATGGCCTCTTCGTCCTGGGGCCCCAGAGCCCTGGACTGCTGCTGTGGAGCGTGTGAGCAGCCCCCACCCACCCTGAGAAAGAGAAAAACCTTCAGACACCTGCGGGTCCTCGGATGAGTGAGGGAACCATGGTGATGACAGCAAAGGTGAGTCTGCATGAGAGGGGGTTCCTTGTACCTAGATCAGATGCAAGGCATCAGTGTGGCTGACAGGAAATAGGAATCTATAAAGTTTTCCAAACAAATAAATGTAGTCTGAGGGTTGTAACTCTATGTCCCAAGGTTAAAAGTAGAACTGGTTCTAGAAATATTACAGCTATGCCTATATCTATACCTGTACCTGTATCTGTACCTGTACCTGTATCTGTACCTGTACCTGTATCTGTACCTGTACCTGTATCTGTACCTGTACCTGTATCTGTACCTGTACCTGTATCTGTACCTGTACCTGTACCTGTATCTGTACCTGTACCTGTATCTGTACCTGTATCTGTGCCTGTACCTGTATCTGTACCTGTACCTGTATCTGTACCTGTACCTGTATCTGTATCTGTACCTGTATCTGTGTCTGTATCATCTAGAGGACATGCATTTTCCAGTCTTCCAATTCAGCAGACTCTCCATCGTTCCCTCACAACGTATAGTACTTACCTGCTGGGCATTGGAGGTTTTTGAGCCTGTTATTAGCTGTAATCTTACTCCAATTCCTTTTTCTTCTTTTGATAAGAGCACTAAGACCCAAAGAGTTAGGGGCAGAGATGCTTTTATTTTTTTAGGGGGCCTTCCATCACGACACATTCCTTCCTCTATTATAAACAAATACCTGTATTATTTCTTCTAGTCCACCAAGGTTTCACCTCTGTCCTGAGAATGGGGTCATTTTCTGCCCATTCTGACAGCACCATTTCCTCCCTTGCAAGGGTCTGGAGTGGCATTGTTCTCCCGGAAATCGAGCTCCTGGCAAACGCTCCAGAACCGAATGAAAGTTTTCCATCAGGGTCCTTCTGACCTTGCCCACATTCAGCAAGCCCCACCAGGTTGTAAGAAAGCCCCTTTTCTCTGTTTTGTTCTCACAATGTGTCACCTGAGCCTCAATTCAAGTCTATTACTTTTGAAAGAATCATGAATTGTTTTCCTTTGAGCAAATTTCAGTTGAAGCAAATACTCTTATTCAAGCTTCTGCCTGGGACTTAACTGGCTTCCTCTCTAGTATCACCTGTTAAATATTCATTATGGCAGCTAAGTTACTGGCAATTTTGCTGAAAGTTCTTTTGCTTTTTTTTGTTGTTGTTGTTAATTAGACATCTTTACTTTAGTTGCCTTTACTATCCAAAATCGGATGGTACCTGGATCCTATGTCATAAAGATGGGGCTCCCTTAACGGCCTTAATACATGTGGCCATCAGACCCGAGGGCTGTATGTTCAAGGCAGCTTTCAGAGAAAGACAGGAAGCTAGCCAGAGTTTCTGATCTCACAGCAGGCCTTCTATGCCTCCAGTATATGGCCCAGAAGCAAATGATATTTGTGTTGCACAAATGAAAGAATAATTGAATGTGGGTTAGTAGGCACATAATGAATGCATGAATGAATAAGCAGAAGCAAACAGCAAAGTGGAACAGACTATGATTAATCAGTTGAATTGTTTGAACCATCAGTTCTGTACCCCTGCAGTTTAGAGAAGAAATGGCTGGGCGTTGCCTAAGGTAGCCCAAGAGTTTTACTGCAGTGAGAAAGCTTAAAATTCAGTTCATTATTTTCCTCGTACCATGATGTCACCTGTCATTTTCATGTGCAGTAAATTGAAGTCACCCAGACAAGGGAAGAACCAGGAAGAGTCCAGCTCTCTGACTCCCAGCCCAGTGCGCTCGCCACCACCCCAGGGCCTCTCCACAGCTGGGAAAGGGTCAGGGAATTTTTTAATCGAGAAGTGCAGCTGTTCCAGGAGCCACCCTGAAGCTCTCTTTTTGAAGTGTTCATCCTTTTTATGTCCTAATGCTGATGCCAATCTATGAGGGATAATGCACATTTTAAACAAAAATTTTGCCTGACACTATATTCTTAGAGAACTGTTCATGAACACCAACTTCTTTAAAACACACATAAATGGCAGAACAATTATTATTTATCAAGCTGCTTTGGCAGCAAGAAAACGGTTTGCATTATGCCTGATGGTCAAAAGCCTGAAGTCATTCAAGGATCTGAAAGCTTGGCCTAAAAAATTACACTCTCCTTCGAGGAAAAAAGACTTGTTTAAACTAAAGGACAGACAGCAAGGAGCAGAGAAAACGGTTGTGACTAGGCAGCAGGTGTTTCTGGGATGGCAGGAGAGTGTTAAGCAGGGGAAGGTTTTTGGCAGATGAAGAAAGAGTTGAAGTTATTGAGGTCACCTGGCCACGGGTTGCCATGGGCGAATCCTCGCCACTGCGTGCCAGTCCCAACAAGGCCGCAGTGCACTCCAGGGACTTCAGTCCAGCCTAGCTAAGCTCCACAGTGTCGCTCCTTCATGAGGACTGACAGCTTGACAGACAGATGGCTCCCATATTGACAGCACAGGCACCCAGCTCCGCTGCCTCACTGATCTTGTCAGCACTTTTAGGAAGGATGCAAAAAAAATGTCTCTAGAGGAGACAAAGGAAAGAAAAAAGCAGGATACCCCTTCCATAAAGAAAAAATGCCCCATCATAGAATTCGCTTTGGCTTCAGCCCTTCCTTTTAACGCCAATAAGATTTGGGCTCTCCTGTGAGATGACCTTGACCTAGTGCTATTTTATAGGCGCAGACCAGAATGGGCTTCCATCAGTTATCTTACGGGTGGCTGTAGCCTTAACGTTTTCCTGCCTTCTCCTAGCCGCCCCAGAAGCAAGGCCTTTGCCATGAACTCACAATCCACGTCACTGAGCTGTGTTCTCCCAGCCTGTGGCTCCTGCGAGCCAGGAAACCTCAAGACCCCAAGAAGCAGCGCGTACCCGCCTGGTTCCGTCAGAGCCAGTGGCTAGTCTGCAGGGGCGGCCAAACTTCTGGCGTCTCTGGGCCACCCTGGAAGAAGAAGAGTTGTCTCGGGCCCCACATTAAATACACAAACATTAACAAAAACTGATGAGCAAAAGCAAGGCTTTAAGCAAATTTATGATTTTGTATTGGGCCACATTCACAGCCACCCTGGGCCACATGCAGCCAGGGGGCCACGGGTTGGACACCCCTGGAGAGGACAGCAAACACAGAGCAGGAGGCACTCCCATATTCCCTGAGTGAGTGAATGAGTTTTTAAAAAATGCATGAGTGGATGAACGTCCCTGTAACATTTGACTGTAAACCATTCCTTGAATCTTGGATTCACCATCTCACAATCTAACCCGAGCAAGAAGACACAGCACACCTCTGAACCTCCAGGCTGTCCATACTTCATATGGCAACCCCTATTCTGATTTACTGAAGTTCGTTGTGTTAACCTTAGTAATGCTAAACACATTCTCCAGGGAAGAATCTTCGCCTGCCCCACCTTTATCTCACTCATTCAACACGTTTATCGAATACTAGATGTTCTAAGAGTTTTACAGAATAAAGAAATAAATTACCCTTGCGCCGTTTTCTCCAGCGTGGATGTTGGTAGGAAGTGGTGGTGGGTGAGGACATGTGCCCAGGTCAAAGGGCATGGGAGTGGGTGGAAGAGGGTAGAAGTGGATGAGAAGTAGATTATTCCTATAATCACTCATGTGTATTGAACGTTTGTGATAGATGTGTAACAGGTACAAGCATTATCTCAATCCTCACAGGACCCCCGTGAAACAGGCATTATCATTATGCCCATTTTACACCTGAGAAGTCCAACCCAGGGTCAGAACGGTTAAGTGACTAGCAGGGCAAAAGAGCCGGGACCTTTGTGGTTCTAGAACCAATTTTGCGCGCCCCCTCCCTCTCTCTGTCTCTCACACACATGTGGTTTTGGCTAAATTTATCTTGTCATGACAATGACTTCTATATTACTTGGAAAAGTGCACACGTGTAACCATTTTATTGGATGAAGTGGACTTGATAAAGTGCAACCAGAAGAGTAAATTTATTCTTTCTTCCATAGCCCTACAAAATCGCTCTGGATTAGTCCTTGCTATCCCTGGGATAAAATGCCAGGAAAGTCTTAAAGCTGTCCAAGCTCCTTTAATCACAAAAGCAGTCTCAGTTTCATAATTGAGTCCAAAGACCTCCAGCACGCCGTAATCGTCAAACCGCCGAACTTCGCTCCACGTGCGGATTCCCCTTAAGCCCCAGTCTGATCTCCTCTAGGTTGGCAGCCGGCGGTGAGGCCGTGCGTGTGTCAGGCTGGCTGCTCTGTGTCCTCATCTTGCCCCTTCTCCCCAACACCCCGCCCCCTGCCCAGGATGAGAGGGCATTAGAAGGAAATGACGTGATTATTCATGGAAACCACAGTTATAATTTGGAGATGACACCCTCTAGGTGGCAGATGTACAACTGCCGGCCTTTTGGTGGTATTTGGCTTGGCGTCTTTTGTTGTTAAAAGCTCCCTGCAGGGACCTCTCATTGCATCTCCCTGGATGGGGGCAAAATCTCTCCTCCCTGGGGGACCACCTAGGACTTCCGTTCCAGAAACTCAGCCTTTGCCCAGCTCTCACTGTGAAGGGGTTTCCCCCTTCAGGCAGACTCCCTGTTAAGCATTTGTAGGCCAGCTTCAACTGTGGAGTCTACAACAGTGCCCTGGGCCTCATGGTCTTTGTGTTAGAAGGAGAGAGACCGCTCCCAAGAGGGCTGGTACTTGGAGACTGGCTCCTGCCTTAGCTTTAGTCTCGCTCGGGCAGAGATGCCCGTTCTTAGGTTTCACGGGCCTACGGGTTCCTGCCAGGCTCGCTGAGGACCCTCCATAAAGCCTTTCTCATCTACCTTGAGATGAGAGGAAAGAGAAATTTCTCAGCACTCCCAAAACTTCCTCCCAGCCTCTCCGACCTAACTGCTCCCTGGGCAGGATGCAGGCGGTCCCTGCCTGCGACAAAGCAGGTTCCAGAGCCTCTTAGGTGTTCGGGTGCACACACCAGGGAGCAGAACAGCTAGGCCCGTATTGTGTTGTTCCGCCTGGGTAATATTAGTCTGAGAACCGCCTCGGGGCCTCTCACGCAGAGACTCACCATCTCTGCCCTCGGGCCTCTGTGCCGACCATGCTTCTAACCACCAACTAGGTGGGGTTACCCATTTATGGTTCTAGAATCTAGAAGGTAATGAGAAGTGAGAAAGTAGAAAATAATAGGAGCAGGACTTGTGGGTAAATAGCCAATATGACTGGCAGAAAATATGTGATAGGAAAACAAAATTCGATAGTAGTGCAATATGACCTTAATAGCTGACTTTTAGCAAATATTTATCGGCCAGCACATTGCTCTGGGTATTCTGCATGCATTGATTTTATGCCCTCAGCACTCCTAGGGGGTCCCTAGCACTAGTTTTATGTTTCAGGTGACAACACCAAGGCACAGAGAATCTAACTAACTTGCCCAAAGTCACACAAGTAATCAGTACGGAGCAGGCAGACTCGCTCCAGAGCCTGGGCCTGGAGAGCCCCCCTCCTCCACCTCTCATAAAGCCGTGGGAATTCAGAGGCAGGCTGTGGAGGGCCCTTTGTGCCAGGAAAAAGTGTAGGACTACGCTCCTCAGGGCTTGGCAAACTGTGGCCTATTTTTGTACAGGCCATAAACAAAGAACAAGTTGTTATATATTTAAGGGGCTGTAAAAACACATACATACATACAATAATAATATACAGGATGGGGCAAAAGTCGTTTCACAGTTGTGAGTACACGAAATACAGAGTCTATTTTTGTGGGATTATTTATTAATTATTGTATTATTTCCCACCTCAATGACTACAAACCCACTTTGGCCCCACCCTGTACGATGGTGCCCACATGGACAGGCAGCCTGCCAAGCCTGAAATATCTACATCTGTTCCTTTATGAAAGTTTGCCGACCCCTGGCCGAACGACAGTCTCACGCGCATCATCTTGAGTTCCTGGGCTCTGCGAGGAGGGTCTCGGGGGCCACTAAGGGGGCAGGAGAGAGTGCAGGCTGCCCACCATGCAGGGAGTACTCCAGGTCTCCCCTCAAAATCCTTCAGGCCGAACAGCTCTGCAGTTTTTTAAATTTGAGTTTGGTGCTAACATATTGTTTCACAAGGATTCTACCACAGAAGGACACTGAGAGTCAGGGGTGTGGGCTGCAGGTGACCATTGTACACCTCTAATTGGGGAAGAAGAAGGAAACAGAGGCTGGTAATGGTGTTCAGGACCAGCTCTGTGAGGAGAACTCAAAATGAGAAGAGGAGGAAAATTTAGAAAACTTTTAATCATCCTCACATGAGACCCTGGGGGAGGGACAAGAGTGATGTTGCTAGAAAGGGAAGGGGAGAATGGGTGGGACTTCACGTCGAGTGAACTTATTGGTCCTAATAAATTAAACTAACATGCCAGGAAGAAGATGGGCATCTCAAGGACAACCCAGATTTCAAATGTGGGATGTTGGAGGTAAAGGATTCTACTGATGGATGTAGATACTAGAAAGAAGACTTGATTAAGACGACAAGATGTTGGCGTGGATGCCGTATGTGTACTTGTTCACAGACCCTTAGAAACCGGATGGCTTTCCCCTGTACTGCCCAACCTGAGGCTCACAGAACAGGAGAGATGAGTGCCACAGGAGGCAAATTAACGTTGCATTCAAAATTCAGCCAACAGGGGGCAGTAACGGATACCGAGGGCCAAAGGGCTAGTGATCAGTTCCTCTAATTCTCCTTCAGAGGAGAAACACCTGGGGTTTGGGCTTTTTAGCTTCCTTTCTTTCATCTTCTTGTTTCTTTTCTGTTTCAATATATGTTTTATCAACAGATAATAAGAGCAATGACAAGTAGATCGGCTATTTCATCTGCATATCTGAAATTATGTTCCATGTGATTTTTTTGTCTATGCCTCCCTTCCCACCAACAAGGAGGCTGAGAACTTCCTCTCGCCTTCGAAGGCAGTAATCACTTGGAATAGGTCCCTGGTACTGGATTCGACTTCCGAGAAAGAATATAAGCCTTCAGCCAGAAGACCTCACCCCTCCCCGACTCCTTCAGACAGTCAGTGCCTGTGTCAGCAGGGCACTATTACAGGAGACTTTATTAGGACTCATCCAACTGGTAGCAAGTCCTGAATCTCAAAGAGAACTATTCTGTAGTACAAAGATTAGAGCCCTCCACAGAATGCTAAAAGGGAAAGGTAAAAGAAACGAAGTCATCAAGAAAAGTTTTTAAAACCCCTCTCTGTATATGCTTATTTGAAAAGCCTGTATTATGCGCTTGGAATTTACTTTAATTATTAACACTGAAAGAAAACGTTCCCTTTAAGCAGAGAAACTTCAAAGGGTAAATAGTCATCAGGGTCCAGGTAGTGTTTTCTTAAAGTGCTGCCTTAAAAGCAGTTGAAGCAGTGCAGCTGTGTGGAGGTTTGGTTATTGTTGTTGTTTGTTTTGTTTTATTTTACTCAGTGATCACGATGTGCTTTATAAGAAAAAAAAAATCAATAAAGCTTCTACCCATTTGGGGCAAAGACACACACAATGACTTGGCCCAAGGTCATCCTGCCAGTCCTCACAGCAGGCTCTGCTCTCTACACTCATCAAAGATTGAGGAGCCGGCTTCCAAGGGGAGGGCAGCAGAAGGGATGTGTGCGTGGCAGCTTTCTAAACGACGAATATCTGAGACACGCCAAAGACACCAATGCCAAGAGGAGCAGGATTGATCAGGGAGACTCAAAAGGGGGAGAACACAGAAGAGCTGGGGAAAGGGCACAGAATCCAGCTGGATATATACATATGACCTTGGATGTCCTGTAAGTGGCTTGTGGCTCCTCGAAGCAGTCTTCAGCTTTGGAGTGATTTAAACCTACACTCAAAGCCATACCAGCCCTCCCTCCCCAGAAGCAAGAGAATGAGTGGCCTGCTAGTTATTGGTTATTTTCCTCTCCTCCCATCGGCGGTGCAGGGTAGCTGGGCTTAGGCTTTCTGGTGTGCAGCCATGGCTCCGAAGTCAGAGAAGCAGTTTCGGGTAACACTAGGCTTTTGGAAACAGTCATATAGGGTAATTATTTCCCTATCAAGCTCACATTTAGCCACATTTCCTTGCACTCCTTACACAGCCATTTGAACGTGGAATTCTCTTCACCTTGCTATCCTTAGCTGAACGTTTTTTTCCCCTGACTGTAGTTTCATGACCTTGTCTCTTCCAGTGAGATTCTATCTGTATCTCCAAGAGTAATCTATGTAGGAGAATGCAACATTTATGCTCATATATCCCTATGGGCTGCCAACAGACCCGTCACTAGAAGTACTAGAAGTCACCTGCATGGTTTGATTGGGAGACAGCACACACACACGGACACACACACACAGAGTACACACCCAACTTTGGTGCTTTGCCATGACTGGATATTGGTGGATTATTTTGAAGGTGGCAGAAGAATGAAGACATATGAAACACGGACAACACTGAGCATTTGCTCACTAATTAATTCATTCAACAAATATTTCTTGAGCTTGTAAACTGAAAATACTCACTCATACAGCCTCGTTTCTCAGTGAACCTGATCATATATACAGAGTTCAGCAGAAGCAATTATCTAATGAAATCAAGCCTCATCGATTGCGAATCTCAGCTAGCCACGCCTGGTAACCTCCTCCCTTTTCTTCAGTATTTTCACTCATTTTTACATAAATGCAGAATACGAGGCCCATCTCTTCTTCCAATATTGCTCAGTCTAAGTTCAGGCTTCTCACTCTTAGCAATGCCCATCTAATCGGTGTCACCATTGCTTCTGGCATTGTCCTCAGTCAATAGTTATGGAGCAACCACTGGGTGTCTTCTTATACTGAACCAACACCCTTAAGCATTTTATAACTCAGAGGATATCCAGTCTTGCTGTCTAGAAGCTGAAAGAGGTAGGTGTTGAAAAGATCGGCTAATTAACGGCAGAGAGTTGTCGAGTAACTCCAGAGCTAACCAAACCAGGCAAGAAAAAAAATGTTCTCATGTATAATCAGCTGTTTGGATTTATGGAAAATATACTTTTTTCCCCTCTAATAACAAGCCAGGAAATAGCTCTTTTCTGCTTCTCCCACAGGGATCTCTGCATACAAATAATTCAAACACAACTAAATTTTCAAACTTGATGCTTTCCCAAGGGAATCAGCTTTTATTAGAAATACTCACTTCAAAGGTTTAAATAAATGTGAGGCTTTTTTAAAAAAACACTGCAAGCAATTTATATTTTTGTGTGTACATTCACTAAATGATTCCGATCAGATCTGGGGAATTCATCCTGCCAGGAGGTGCTCTGAGAATGTGAGACGTCAGAGCCCAGATAGTGACCACACAGTGACAGAAGTTGTCCTGGTGTTTAAACCCCCAGATAAACTTCAAATCCAATGGCCTTCTGATCCAAACTCGAGAAATGACAGTAGGAGCTTGTTTTTATGTGAAACCTGGTTCTCAGCAACACCAAGCTCTTTTAAAGACCCGCTAGTTTCTGACAAATGTCATTTACAACAATAATAACCTGACATTTTCTTTAGCAGCTGACCAAAGTCTGCAAAATACTTCCTTACCCCAGATGTAACTTATGTCCCTGCTAGATAATTCTATGAGTTTGAGCTTACTATTTTTCTCATTTTGTGATTGGAAAACGAAAGATCAACTCAACAAGAATTACACAGCTAGAACATGGAAGACAAGATCTGGGAGCCAGATTTTATTTTAATATATTGGAATCTGTCCTAAATTGTTTTGGCCTGAAATTCTCAGGTGGTTTTATATCAAACAGAATGGGATGAGTAATGATGATGGTAAAAGAAAACTGAATTATTCAGAACAACAGTATACGCATTGCAAATATTCTAGATTAACAGTGACCTTTTCACACCCCTGGATGCTAAACTGAACTATATAAATAAAAAACAAATAAAATTGCTAACCAGACTTGTCTTCCTAACCATTAAAACCTTGCAATGTGAATAAACTATTAAAGAGCTGAGACTCGATAAATGTCCAGGGCTGATAATCATGGGTACGCATCCAGGCCAGTGGGTAGTGGCTAGTGCCCTCCTTGATAAATGAATACCTGCAATTAGATATTAAATGCTTTCTATAGGCCCAACTCTAAGCTAGGCATTTGCTAATACTTTAGCTCATTGCACCACAACTCTGTGATAAACATCAGCCTAATTTTTTGTTCTTCCTCTTCTTCGTCTTCCTCCTCCTCCTCTTCATTTTGGTACATCTTAAAGAAGTGGCAAAATGTAAGACCCTGATGTTCTGCAACTCACACAGGCTGTAACTATAGGGACACACCTTAGGGATGTGGAAACCAGCTATATTTAGATGGAGGGGAGTGGCAGTAGGTATTTCATATGGGGGGCAATTATAATCTATTGTATAGCTATTGTGAGAGAGATTTTTTTAATCTGCTTATCTTCCATTTAGGCTTCATTTGCTTCTGACAAGACTTCTCTCTCTTTGCAGTTTTGCATAACACACAGCAGAATGCCAATGAAGCATGGATAGCTCTCAGTCCTAGAAATCCTTAGGAAATCATCAGTTCCCCACAGGGACTAGAGTCTTTGATTCCCTCCTGGGAGCTGCCTTTAGAAAGAATGATCTCGGAGGAATTTAGAAGAAGCATTAGCTCTGTCAGTAAGCCCAGAAGGAAGAAGTAGAGACAAATTCTAGTTTCACTTCAATTCAATCCAGCAAGTATCTATTAAACCTAACGTAGTCATCAGGATATAAAAGTAAAAGGAGGCAGTCCTTGTCTTCGATCTCAGGGTGAGGATAAGGGAAGCTGATACTCATCCTGGGCAGGATATTCCACCTGTTTGAGCCAGTTTCCTATGGAGTGGACATACACTGCCCCCAAACAAGCTTTCTGCTCCTGTTCGGTGCACTGGACCAGCTCCTTATGCTCACCCACCGTATTCTGGGAGCCTTTGCCCATGGGGGCAGATATCTGTAACCGTCTGGGATGTGTCTCAGTAGGTCCACTGTTATTTTCCAGCTGCTGTCTGCTGACATTTTCCTTTACTTTCCTCACAACAATGTGCTGGCTCCCCTTTGGTTGTCACGTACACTTGCTTAGCATCGGGCAAACACAGATCACCATAGCACAGTAGTCCCTTAACACCATGCTGCTTTTCCTGATGCCTCACTGGCTTCTCTCTCCTCTTTGTTTTTCACGGAAAGGGCAGAAACATCTAGATTTGGTCTTTCCTTTGCAGTCCTTTTCACTCTGGTTTGTGTTACACCTACACATGAATCAAAAATAAAGCTAATGGAGAATGAGATTCAGTAGAACAAAGAGGGCCTGTCAGACTACAGCAGTGACTCAGAGAAGAGGCTTAAGGACAAATGAAGAGGATGATTTTGAAGAGTGGAAAAAGTTACAACTAGCTTTCTACCAGTGTGTATGAGATCTGTGCGCAAGTAAAAAAAAAATACTAGCTTATTTTCCTGAATCGGAAACTGCTAGTTAGATAGATATATGTCAACTTCACAGGCACACACCACACACAATGCAAATTATATCAGCCAGCCATGGTCTTTCCTCTAAGTATAATGAGGACCCACGCAAGAAGAGACTCACATATACAAAGGTCTGTCCAGAAATAGTCCAGCCATTGTTAATATAAGAACAGTTTGATGTAACCTGGCAGCCAAGGAGAGTGGACTGGATTGAGCATGCATGAACAATGACGACTTCACTGTACTAGTCGGTGGGGGCAGTAGAGGCCATTGAGTGAGCATGTGTACTGTGTGGCTGCCATGTTCAAAATGATTGAGCCAGTAGAGCAGCAAATCTGCATCAAATTTTGTGTTAAGCTTGAACATTCCTCTGTGGAAACTATTCTGATAACTCAGAGAACCACAGCTATGGGCAACTGGTGATTGGCAGCTTCATCACAACAACACACCCACTCATGCATCATGTCTCATGCAGAGATTTTTAGTGAAACATCAAATCGCCCACATGACTCAGCCACCCTAAAGCCCATATTTGACACCTTGTAACTTCTGGCTTTTCCCCAAATTAAAATCACCTTTGAAAGGGAAGAGATTTCAGACTGTTGGTAAGATTCAGAAAAATACAACCAGGCAGCTGATGGTGATTGGGAGAACTATGTGAGGTCCCAAGGTGCTTACTTTGAAGGGGATTCACACATCATTGTCCTGTGTACAATGTTTCTTACATCTTGTATCTTCTTTAAGAAATGTCTCTATTTGTCATATTACATGGTTGGATATCTTCTGGACAGACCTCTTATGCCACACATCAGAGCCAGAGTAATCCTAAAACTTTTGTTTCCCTGGCTTCACCCTCATCCTTCATGAGACCTTGGGATATCCCATCTATTACAGACTGGAGCATGAAGTACATTAGTTCCATTCTCAACTGGAATTCTCTTATTAACACTTTCATTATTAATAATATGATCAAGGAAAAAGGAAATATCAGATGGCAGATATTAAACAGTTTTGGAATTGCTTCCATACCCTAGGACAAATCCTTTACTGAATATATCTTCCTTAAAACTTTCTATGACATTAAGGAAGAAATGATGGTATCCAATGTTGTGATTGTACAGGATCCCTGTTATACCAGAATTCATTGGCGTCATCACCAAGACAGTACTTACACATGATATCTCTGAGAAATTCACATAGATTACACCAAAGTGGCCTTCTATGGCTTAGTATTTTATTTTTATGCATTTTATCAATAACTTTATTACTTTTTCCCTCTAAACTCCTTTGCCCCATCTGGACTTTAATGGAGGGAAACAGGGCTAAGATTACAATGCATCCAGATTTATATCCAAATACAATCGAGTTGCATTTGGAGCCCTAGAGAGCCAGTCAAGGCTATTACTGGCTGCCAGGATTTTTAGAAAATACATAAATCTCCCTTCATGCCATAAATACATTTCTGCATTCAGAGCTCAGAGAGAGACCTCATTATGCCACATCCTGAGAGAGGGAGAAGCACATCTCATTCCAAGTGACAGGTGACATGTTCTCTAGAAACATGTAAAAAGATTGCAAGCTAATCTAATTCCCTTCTCATTTTTAACCATGGTTGAAATAATCGTAGCCATGCAAATGATGCTTGGTAGCCTGGGATGCAGAAGTTTGGATCTGGGCATGTCCAAAGCCCAGGCTGACTTTGTGACCATACCTCGGTTACACAGGTCTTTAACAACATACCCCTGTTTTGAAATGGCCTAACAATCCTTGGATGCAAGTTTGTTTAGAAGTACAGAAGAGCTAGGTCTATACAACTAAATTACTCAGCATGGAGTTTTCCGTCATTGGCTGCATATTGGAGCCACCTGGGGAGGTTCAAAAACTGAGAAGCGTGGGCTCCACCCCAGTGGACTGTGTCTTAATTTGTCTAAGGTGGACCCCACATTGGTACTTGGAGAGCATGGAAACATGGAGAGCGTGTTTCATGCTCCCCAAGTTATTCCAATGAGCATCCATGCCTAAGAGCCAGTGGTCTAGTGTAGTGGTTCTCAAGTTTATTGTGCATCAAAGTCTTCTTGTTAAAACGCAGATTACTGGCCTCTTTCTCCAGAGGTTTTGATCCTGTGTGAGGTGGGGTCTGAGAATTTGTGTTTCTGACAAATTTCTGAGTGACATTGTTGCACTGGTCTGGGGTCCCTCTTTTAAGAACTGCTGATGAGGTGGATTGGGATTTTAAGGCAGATGTGCTAGTGTACACTTAGGTTGAATTTTAAGTTATCTTGATACTCCTCTACCTTCCACTTTGAGTTAGGTCAACCTATTCCATTAGTAATGACTCTAATCAAATAATTAGTCACTTTCCTAAAAATGGACTTTCTGGAACATGTCTTCTCACTCTAAATATTCAAACAGAAACCCTGTCTTCCAAATGTCTCTATTTGGTTATAAATTAGAGAATGACAATCCCTGTAATTTTGGGAACATATATAAGTAAAGTTCTTATAAAGATAAAAACATTGGAATGTCAGTCTTTCTGCCTTACCTAAATCAAAAGAGGTATCCCTGCAGAACTAGATAACTTTCTATGACTCAAGGTCAATGCCTTTTGATCCTTCTGAAGCCTTAGCATCAAGTTTTCAAGAGGTTGGAAGAAACCTATCTAAAACATGGAATCTTCTAAGTCAGTGTCTCTGTTTCCTTACAGGGTATTCATACCTCTCTCTACCTTCCTCATTCAGGGATCTGTGTGTTCGTGTCATGACAGTCAGGGGACCTGTTTCATATCTTAGGGCATCTTAATATCTTTCTAAAGTCCCTCTCGCACTCTTAATGTTGTCTAGCAGCAAGGTCTTTCAATAGTAGACACCCTTTAGCTCAGAATCGTAGTCCTGATCGATGCTGTAATGTTTTCAGTAACTGCAGTCCAGGGGCCATGACTCAAGGATATTTTGGAATAAAGTAGGCCTCTCTCTACCTGCACCTCCAGAAAGAAATTAAACAGGGAAGAGATAGGCCTACATTTGCAAACCATGATGGGGTATTTGGGAGCTGATTCCCAGTTTAAAAAGCTTTGATTATCTTTGAGTTTCTTGACCTACTTTGGATTGGAGTCACAAAGGGAGGCACGTTCTTTAGTACTGGAGTTGTGTTTTTTTGTGACAACTTCAGAGGTTCCCCCATTTCTATTCAAAGGGCAGGAAAATGGACTTGAAATAACTGGGTAGCCTCATTTGTGGCTGAATGACTCACAGCTGAAATCAGATTTACCATTAGCCACAGATCAATATCAGGGGCTGGTCAGACAACAGAGGGGATCCCTGGGTCATTGATTTTGTACTCCGTGTCTGTCTTCAGGGTAGGAGAAGGACAGAAGGATACACACTGCTTATGGCCAGTGCTGACTGTGGACCCAGGCAAGATAGCCTGCTTTTGGACTCCACACTTCCCATCAGCACTGCTTAAACATCTCTGTGCATTCCATTCCCCCAGACATCTGGTCAAAATCCAATCTGAACTGCCCGGGGGTATGGATGGTGCTAATCTATGGACCACTTTTTGAGAGAGTGTTCTACCCCTTCCCATGGGGCAGGAAATCTGTGGGGCCACGGGACTGTGCATACCCTGAGCCCTTGTCCCTTTTCTAGTTCATTCTCTAGCTACCCCAGATCCCCGAACTCTCCACCCAAGTGGCTCTTAACTCACTTATTGTTCCTGAAAGTGCCTCTTTCCTACCTGTGCTTCTGAGGATGTATGCCACCAATGTGCATGCACCAGGCCTGCAGTGTGCCAAGGGAGGCTGTTGGCAGTCGGTAGGGATGACACATGAGTGTGCAGGCTGGGGGCCCATAGACTTATGTATGAGGCTCTTTGTGCTGTAGACAAGAGCCAGAGATGGGACAAGAAGGGCCACAGGCTAAGCACCAACTGGTTCTTTCTTTCTTTGCTGCCAGATTGCAATATAGAATTCAGAGGAGTCCCACGATCTTCAATTCAAATCTGATCTTGTAGGTCATTACGAATTATGTTTGTTAAGGTAGGAGGATATACCGGAGTTTACCTAGTTTATTATTTAAATGGGTTAAAAGCTTTTAAATATATAGACATATGAGTATATTCCACAGTAAAATATTTTCAGTGCTCAAAAAACTTAAAAAGAAGTTGACGTAAGGCAATCTATGAAAATGGGCAAAAAAGTAGCACAATCACTGTAGGAATTCAGAGAAGGGAGGCTCAAGCTGAATCCTAAATGGTACCAGGAACTCCCAGTTTCATAAGCCCTAGTCCCAGCTCCAGACCTAAGCATTCTTGGACATAATCTGTCTTTAAAACTAAGCATCCTTCTGCTCTGTTGAATCCTGACGACTTGTATTCACCACCCATTGGGTGGAACCAGCTGTCAATTTGTGACCACACACAGAAGGACACCAGCAGAGGCTCGAATTTGTGGAAGCTAGGTAGATGACAGGGTAAGTGTTCTGGCAGAGGTGGCAGATTGGCACTGCCATACTTTCTTATTTTTTGGATGATGACCTTCATTAGTTGTGGCCACTACCATTTGGGAACAAGGAAGGAAGGAAGGAAGGAAGGGAGAGGAGAGGGAGAGAAATAGAGGAAGGAAGGAAGGAAGGAAGGAAGGAAGGAAGGAAGGAAGGAAGGAAGGAAGGAAGGAAAGGGAGAGAAGGAAAAGGAAGGAACAGGGAGGGAGGGAGGGAAGGAAGAAGAATCTGTCCTATAGAGCAGAAACAGGATTAGCAAAAATGCCCTAAAGACACTTTTTCCAACTAAATTACATGCATTTATTTTTCACCATGGGGGGTCAGAATTGCAAAGCTAACAGGCTCCAGAGGGAGGCTGCCTGCTAATTCCACTCTTGGTAAAGGTCCTTTGAAAGGCCACTCATGCCCGAAGCACTGATGAGTTTGCGGGTTGCCGGGCTGGCGGTATGCTGCGCACGCTCCCACTGGAGCCCATTAGACAGCCCGTGGATAGATGGGCCTGCACAACCACACATGCATGCACACCACTCGAAAGTTTTAAAAAATTACTAAGCGATTACTCAGATTTTCCCACTCTAACTGCAAGGCTAATGGCAGTCCATTTGCAACTGAGTACAGTAGATTAATGTAGCACAAAGAGGACTGAGCTGTTCAGCATCCGGCTCAAGGCTCCCATAGAAATGAAATTCAATTGGGATTCATAGAAAATGATGGGAAAGGGTTGTGTTTTGTGTCACACACCCTGGGTACCACACTCTCCTATGTGGATGCAGGCCATACTAAACTCCAACCTGTGCACACCAAAAGCTACGGAGATGCTTTTGGAGAGAGACACAGACTTCCATATTTATACATGACCACATACACATGCACGTTATGTGCACATGGGTGTATGTATGTGCATGAACACAAACACCCACACACACACAGACACACGAGGGTGACCACCTGTCTCAGTTTGCCCAGGACTGTCCCTGTTTTTGCACTCAAAGTCATGGGAAACTTCTCAGACCTGGGCAAACTAGGACAGATGCTCACCCCAACACACCTCTCTAACAAACCCTACTTACCTGAAAAGGCTGAGTATCGCTAGAGATTCTTCCAAAGACATGCCATGCCACCAATATTCTCCTCATGGGAAACGTCACCCAGTCACCCAGGTGGGGTCACTCTTGGAGCCAAAAGCACAAACTGTAAACACTACCTGCATTTCTACCTCTTGTGACGTGAATTGGAGCCTCATAGCACTTGTCACAGTTGTCACTAATGATCTACTGCAGAAATGATTGTCGAATAGCTATTACTTGCTGCTGGAACCTTCGTGAGGAGCAGGTGTCATCACAAGTGTGTTCCCTGTTTTCTGCCCGATGCCTGGAACAGTGTCTGGCCCACAAAAAGCATTCTATCAGTATTTGTTGTATTCAAGGAACCAATTAAGAAGCAAAATCTGTGGGTGTCATGATACAATTTTGGGAGCACTTAAACTGAGCCACCTCGGCAAAGCATGTCTTCACTCCGCAAACAGGAAACCCAGAGGATATGCAGCTGCTCTTCCACAGACACAATCCCAGC
Organism: Carollia perspicillata; assembly: GCA_004027735.1. Lineage (NCBI taxonomy): Eukaryota > Metazoa > Chordata > Mammalia > Chiroptera > Phyllostomidae > Carollia > Carollia perspicillata. The sequence goes on along the minus strand of PVKM010011744.1, from coordinate 12,252 downwards.
CTCTGGTTACCATGAATAATATTATTACATCTAACAGCAATTATAATCGCTATAATGAGAACCTAAACTTCTTTCTTTGGGTCAATAGTTCATAAGGTAGAAGTTTCATCCTATTCCAGGGCAGAGCCACCATTCTCACAGCTAAAGGCATTTGGGGAAGGCTGGTTCGTCTCCTTTGGGCCACCAGTCAATACAACAGACTGGCCGAACTGATTCCGAGGAGGTTCAGTCTATCACTACCCCGATATAAAATGTGTGGTGTGCGAGCCCAGGAGGCGTTTGCCGTGAGCAGCATCCCCAAAGCCCAGAAGAGTGCCCAGCATGAAGCAGGAGTTCAGAAAATGTCTGTTGGTGATGAGTGCGCAGAGCATAAGAAAAGACAACGATGGAAGGAAAAACATAAATGGTGATGACAGAGACGACATCTTGCTTTCTTTGTGTCTCTGGTCCCATCCCAGGAGATGGAACTTGGAAAGTGTGCAAGGAAGAATATTGGGAGATTTCTATTCTGAAGTCAACCATACCTTTCTGAAACTGGAGGGAAGAATCCAGCGTGATGAATGCTGTACTTCTTCAAGTAAATAAGGGGAAAAGGCCTGACGCCAACAGTTCAGAAATCCAGCCTAGGTCTCCCAGGATGCTACAGGTTTCACATGTTTTCTCATCCTTTCTACCAGAAACCTCAGCATCCGGTGGCAACCTGTCCACTCGATTTCTCTCCTTGTCTGTTTAATTTCCTCCTGCAAGACCAGCTGCAGCTCAATTTGGAGTTTGTAATTCAATAGATTCGCAGATATGTCTTGAGTCAATTTTAATTCTATTTAAAGGCCAGTCGATAGAGTCATCTCGGGGGCTTTCTGAGATAAATTTCATATTCTGTACCCTAAACAAAGTGAAAGAGAAAATGTACTTCCCTTTAAAGATATAACAACTTAGATTTCTAAAGTGTTTCTTTTCTGTCCTACTTCTTCATATAAATGGGATTTGGGTTAAAACTTGAAAGATTATTGAGAAAATCTGAAAGGCAAAGGAGGCAAGGGCGATATATATATTAACCCTTGTGTTTCCACCTGAATTCATCTGATTGCCTCTGCCCGGGATGCCATTCCTTGCCTTTCCACTTGTTCCCATCCCTCCTTGCTTCATAATCCAGGTCAAATGCCATACTCAACGTCAAGCTTCCTCTTATCCCCTTCCTTGCCCCGCTCCCCTCCCCCACTGGAGGCGACCTTCCATGAGCATTGCCTCTCTTGTACACATGTTTCATCTCACACTTTTTGCTATTAATATATTTGCTAGATTTTCCTAGCTCATCTGCAAGCTCCTTCAGGGCAGAGTTGATATATCTGATGTATTTTGGTCTCTTCCTGGATTAGTCAGGTTTTGGGGGGTATTAGTTTGATGCTCTAATGATATATAACATCCATGGCCAGAATGTCACTGGTTTACAACAAAAACTTGATTCTCCTCAGTTGTGAGTCTGATAATCGGCTGAGGAGACTCCTTCAGAGACTGAGTTGGGATCTTCTCCACCCATCTCTCAGCCTGGAATCAGGCTGAAGCAGCAGCAGCAGCAACCTGGGGCCAGCTTTGTCTTTGGTGAAGAGTAGGGGAGCAAGCGGTCCAATGAAGCCAGGCAAATGCTTTGTTTTAAAGATTTGATTGACATGTTTTTAGAAAGAGGGGGAGGGAGAGGGAGAAGGAGAAATATCGATGTGACCGTGAAGCATCGATCTGTTGGCTCTCCTACATGCCCCGACTGGGGACTCAACCTGCAACCCAGGCATATGCCCTGACCAGGAATCGAACAAGCGACCTTTTGCTTTGCGGGACAACACCCCACCAACTGAACTACACTGGGCAAGGCTGCAGATGCATTTAAAGCCTGTCATGTCACATGCACTCCCATGCCACTGGTCAAATTGTGTCACATGTCCAAACCCAAAGTCAGAAGGTAGGGAGTGTATACCCTGCACTGCAAATTCACATGAATGTATAATTCCTTCTCGGTACTCCCCTCCCCCACCCACAGCCTGCCAGCTTCTCAGAAGGCTCGACTGAGTATCTGCAAAGTCCAGTGCACGTCACACCTACTCCCAAGAGGCTTAAGCATGCCTCTCACCACCTGCAGTTGGTGCAGCACAATTCTGGAAGTTATTTGCGAGTTCAGCACGTGAGCATGCACCTAGGGTCAAGAACGTGACTTCTAGTGCATAACAGTCTGGCTCTTGGTGACCTCCTAGCCCGCCGTGTGTGCACAGATGGGTATGAGGGGTGGGAGGAGAAGGCAGACAGCTATTGCTATATGATGGGTCAACAGTTTCAGGGGAAAGTAATTTAATTCAAGACATTGGTCCTAGTGAGGGTATTGCCACTGGCCTTTATCACCAGAGTTCTGGAGATGAAAACAAGATCTTTGCTACTTAAGATTTTCATTTGCTCCTGCTGCTTTTTCCCACCTGAAGAGCTAATCCTCTGCTGGCCGCGTCACCACCGCCTCTGTGGCAAGCTTACCACAGTGTCCAAATACCCGATGGTGGGTTCAGGTGATGAATGACCAGCAGGTGTGTCTGCAACAGACAAACAGCTACAGCCCTGCTTTCCCTGGGACTACAAAAAATAAAAAGAGAGAAAGGAAGCAGATTTCCTAGGGAGTAGCCTCATGCATATACTTGACTTAGCCAAGTTCAACGTGTTCTCCCTACACTAACTAATGGAGACTATAGAGTCAGTAGAATGGAAGGAAGGTTCCAATACACTTGTTCTTCTTCAATGGATACAAATGGATACTGAGTCCCTCTCCTGGGACCCAGAAGAGGGGCCCAGGAAAGACCAGTCAGTTTTGGAAGGTCAACAGGGATTCGATGGTCAGGCAAAGTCTAGGAAGCAGACAGACTAGTTTGCAAAGTTGTGTGCTTGTCACCAGACCACATTCTGGAAAGCGTGATTATTAAAGCACTTACTCTGCTATTGGATTTCATTCCAGTCAGTGCACATGTAGGTTTTTAATTGCACAATGAAGTCCATTTGTTTGATCCACGATCCCAGCCTTCTAAATGGTGCTTGCTCCCAAACACTCGAATCCACACTGCTCGCTGCTCAGTAATTAGTCAAGTCGACCCCAGCCCCCACTGCAAAGTAACGAGGTGCTATCCTACGAGAATGGGCCTCTGAGGTTTGGTGAGACGTGGCCTGGCTCCCTCCCCCCTCCTCCACTCCCATGATATATGATCAATTTACTTAACTCAAATTGCATTTCAATAGCCGTCTCTTCCTAGAGTCAGTACGTCTGCTGTAACTTACACTTGAGAGAGGGAGTCAGTGGCAGCCTGGGGTGGCCGGAGGTAAGCTGGGCAGAAACGGAAGTGTTTTCTCGCATGCTACCCTGGATAAACAGGGTGACATTTTGAGCAAAGACAACACTGTCAGCGGCAGCCACCGTCCTTCTCAGCCGGAAACAATTATCTCGGGAGCGTGGCGTAGCTCACGCATTTCTGTAAGTGCCCCAGATGTAATGTCACTGGAGTAATTGTTTATCAAAGCAGCGCCTAGCCCAAGTGAATTTTGAAGCAGTGCACAGTGTTGCCTCTTCAGCTGGTTTCTTTTTAACTGCACAGAAAGCCCAAGCGAACATTTATTCCCCTATTATGCCTCAGAAATGGACTTAGACCTCACAAATAATGGCGTCGCTTTCAAATATAAAGTCGAGAGAACATATTCTCCGGTGTCACCAGTATGGCCTATTTGTCTTCCGCTTAATATGCCCTCGCTGTGTATTATTAGGAGTTAACACTGTAGTTTTGTTTAATAACTGGCTTCACCGCCCATGGCTGATTCCAAACTGATCACTCAGGCCTGCTGATGGAAGTCCTAATTCATCCTTGTTAGAGCAATTAGAGGGAAATTGGATAACCGTGCCACTTCTTGCAAAGGTCTACATGCAGCTGTAGTCTATTCCCCAAGAGGTTAAGCAAACGCTCCCTTTGGCTGCGAGTGAAATAGATACTTTCCCTGTAAGTGAGATAGGACCAAATTAATTTAGACTTCAAGAAGTTTTTAAGTGGGAACTGGAGCTCAGCTTCGATTCTCCTCCTCGCTGTGCTCCCCTCTCCGCACACTGCCAGGTTAAATGTTCTCTGCCATTAGAAATCAATTACGGTTCTCTGCTGTAGAGCATATGCTGGTGTGGCGTGAGCTACCTCTCAGCACACCAACTTCAGTTGCTTTTCTTCTTGCCCTTGACATTCCTGCAGTAATTTGAAAGTGGGAAGTTCTCAGGGCATTGTAGATGCATCCTGTCTCAGACTGATAACATTTGCCGGATGGGAAGGTGGCCGTACGTGGCTTCGCTTCCGACCGGGAAGAAGGGGTGTGTTCCGTAGATGCATTTTTGACAGGATTCAGGGGTCCAGGGATGGGGAGACTAGAGATGAGAAGAGAAATGCAAAAGTTACATTCGATGTGAGGGGAGATGTCTGCCGTGGGATGGCAGAGTTGGTTTGGACCCAGAGAACAAAGAAAAACAAGAAGCAAGTGCCATCAAAGAATCGCAGGTTTTCTAATCCCTACGCCAACATTTCTGCTATTTTTTTTCTGTGAGGCTTTGGTCTGTTATCTGTTTCTTATCTGTTAAATGGGGTCTTTGTGATCTCAACCGTTCTGCTGACTCTGTAACGGTTAGAAATGCTTTTTTTGCTACAAGTAACAGAACAAATGGGTTTCTTTGTGTTACATCACGAGACATCTAGAGATAAGTGGCTGTTGACACGGGCTCAGCAGCTTGGAGTTACCGAGATCAGCATCTCTGCGATTCTCAGGGGCTTTTTCTCATCTTACCACCTGATGGTCACCCAGCTGGCTGCTGCCTTTCAGGTGTGACATTCCTGCTCCATACGAGAACAAGGGGTCCAGCCCAGAACCTCCTCTGCCTGAGGCTCTGCCTTCTTGAGGAAAAAGATGCTCTCCCCACAGATTTCTGCCTCCATCTGGTCGTCCCAGAACCTGTACTTGTCCGCCCACCCCCGTGGGTACAAGAGAAGCTGGGAAGCCAAGTGTCCCGTTTTCCAGCCTCTGCAGAAAAGAAGGCAAAGCATAAAGGTGTTGCAATGGTGCTTCAACATCTGCCAGAGCCCTGAAGCCTGAAGTGTAACGCCCCCTGCCCACCTCAGCTGGCCTGTCTCTCGCCTCTCTCACACACACAGAGGATGGGAGTGGACAGGCAATGTTACTGTGCATCAAGATTCCCAGTTCTTCTCCCCTTCCGGCCACACTGAGGGACAGCATTTTGCTTCATGAGGACAGTGCAGCCAGCTGACTTGCTCTGGCCAAAGACATGCATGCAGAAGTGACATGTGTCCACTCCAGATGAAAGTACTTAAGAGCCAGTGCACAATGCTTAGCGCCGTCTCATCTCCCTACCCTACATCTAGAGATGTTCCACACAGCAGCAGCGCCATCAGGCCTGGTCCAGAGCGGGGGACAGAATGGAGCAGAGCCCCCTGGTGGCACACAGGGGCCATGCAGCATGGCCATAGGGATGATAATATAACTTAGAGCGTCGGGACTAAACCAGATGGGCAGAGAGGATGCAGTTGTTGTTGAAAACCCTATGACTATTGTTAGGCTCCAGGCTAAAGTCCACCATCTCCAACTTTTCCTGAGTTTGGTCATTTCCATTGGTCCTCCCTTCACTTTCCCTCTACAGTCTTAAGACCCCCTCCCCCAAATGACCAAGTGTGACACTGGCCATGGAGATGTGATGACTACAAGTCTGCTGAGACGCATGCCTTTTGGAGCTCTGCCGTTTGTGTGGCAAGGGGAGACCACATGGAGTGCTTCCTTTCAGCACCCCTTTGTTAAGACTCCTCGAAGCAGGAGAGAGTGCAGCTCTGACCACGCTGCGGCACTAGAATTCACCTGCGTGCTGCGGCAAATGCAGTAATAATGATGGCAGTGGTGTTGTAACAAAGTTCCGTGGGATCCATCATTACCATCATCATTACCATCACCCCATCACCATCCTTATTGCTATTGTTGCCTCTCATCACTTTAATATTTAGGAGGCACTAGCTTTGGGCTGGGGACCGGGAACATATAATGAACATACATCTTTGAAAAGCTGCTGGGATGAGCAAGTCGCAGAAACCCCAGGAAAGTGGGTAATCCTCACCTGGAAACGCAAAGAAAGGTGGGTGGGGTGTGGAGAAGGGATGGAGCAGGCATGCAGGGGATGCGTGTCTTGCTCTCTTACAGACTTGCCTCTGTGACCCAAGCAGGGCTCTTGTCTTTTTAGGATTCCACTTTCTCCAATTTACTGTTGCATATAAAGAACACATATACTTAAATCCTGTTTGTATGTTAATGAACCCAGAGAGAGAAGCACTGACCTTAGAAAAATCTACATAACCGTCCACTTGCCAGAGCTGAGTCTGGGGGTGCAGCAAGTGACTTCACATACACCGCTTCTCTAGATCAGGGGCGTTCTGAGGCAGTGATGCAGCCCTTCCTGCCCTGTAGAAGCTATTTCCTTCTTTGGAAGGAGACAATTGAACAGAAGAACAGGGAGGGCTACATGGCATGAGGCTATTTATTTGCAAATACGAACAGTCCCGTGGTGTCTGCATAGGCAGGGAGGCACTGGATCGGGCAGAAGCAGCAGGGCCGGCCACAGCAGCCTATCAGCCCCGGGCTCCTCATTTCCAGCTACAAACCCTCGTGCCACTCAGATACTTTAACACTTCTGTCCTTCCCCGCATAGCTCGGTAACGTCTGAGCCTCCTTGGGGACTTGTCTTACACCTGGGCAAGGCCAATTCAGAGGCCCGCTGGGCATTCTAAGAAGCAGCAGACCCCTTCCCCACTCCGTGTCCCAGGGACTGGCATGTCCATGTGTACATAGGACATCGGGTGGCTAAGCCCCCTAATGACTTGCAAATATCATTTGGAGTTCGGTGTTCCCTTGAAAGGAAATTGGGGTTGATGACTTCTTCCTGGGTTGCTGCTCTTCTATAATCTTTCATTTCTCACCAGTTTTTCCATTCACACCCTTTTTCTGATGAAGCTGCCACACTGCACGGAGTTGCCATGCTTCCTTAGTCTCCTTCAGTTTCTGACGAGTTCTGCCTGCCCTTGTTTTTCATGACCCTGGCAGTTTTAAAGAGCACGGGTCAGGTATTTTTTAGAATGCCCACCAGTCTGGATTTCTGTGATGGTCTTCTCATGATTAGACTGGAATTATGGGTTTGGGGGAGGAGTATCACCAGAAGCAATGCGCCTTAACATTAGGTGTGAGGACACACATGGCGCCAGCCTGACCTGTCCTGTAAATCTTGGCCATGTGGGTTAGGTGGCGTGTCCAGCTTCTCCACTGTAAAGTAACAGCCATCCTGTTTCCCCACACTGTTCTCCGGAGGCTCAGTCCACACTCAGGAGAGGGGGGCTAAGCTCCGCCTCCTTGAGAGGGTATTTACATATATCATTTGGAATTCTTTTGTAAGAAAGATCGGCCTCTTTGCCACCATTTATTTATGTTAGTATGGGCTTGCGTATATTTGTTTTAGACTTTGGGTGATAATTCAATACTATGTTATTTATTTTCTTGCTCAAAGTGTTCCAACTTCGACCACTGGGAGCTCTTTCAGGTTGATTCCTATGTTCTTTGGATATATCTCCATTTTTTCCTCTCTCTCTCACACTATCTTATTAAACATTTTTAGCCCTGGCTGGTGTGGCTCAGTGGATTGAATGCCAACCTGTGAACTGAGGGGTCACCAGTTCGATTCCCAGTTGGGCACATGCCTGGGCTGTGGGCCAGGTACCCAGTAGGGGGCGCATGAGAGGCAACCACACATGGATGTTTCTCTCCCTCTCTTTCTCCTCCCTCCCTGCTCTCTAAAAATAAATTAACACAATCTTTAAAAAAAAACATTTTAGCACACTCTTGCTTTCTGCCTGTACAACATGCTCCAAGTTTATCTTGCATTTCCCCTGCTCTGGCCCTGATCTCTAGAGATTCCTTGGAATTTCTCCAAGGAGCTTTAGTTCCTTTGATCAAAAAATGGTAGCATACATAGAAAACGACACACACATATTTGTATCCACCTGTCTGCGTGCAGTCACGTGGCACATGATGATGTCTAGGTCAACAACTGCGTAGATGAAGATGGTTCCCTAAGATAATAATGGAGCCAAAACCATTCCCATCAGCCAGGGACATTGCCGCCGTCGTAACACCACAGGGCCTCACAGTACCCACGTTGGTGGCAATGCTGTGTGAAGAAAGCTACTGAGCCGCCGATCCTATAACAGTACAGCACATGGAACACATAACACTTGGAAACAATAATGAAACACTGTTACTGGTCTAGGTATTTGCTACACTTTTTATTGTTATGTTAGAATGTACTCATTCTACTTAAAAGGGAAAAAGCTTGCCGTCAAACAGCTTGTCGTGTCCCCCAGCAGCATCCTACTACATCGCGCGGTCACCGCATGTCTGGACTGCAGCATTTCCCCTTGGGCCTGATTTAATCTCGTGCTGTTCTGTACAGTAACGTGCTACACGGGTTTGTAGCCTAGAAGCAAGAGGCCACACCTCACGGCCTAGGCCTGTAGTAGGCTATATCATCGAGGTTTGTGTAAATGCACTCCGCGATGTTCACACAGTGACAAAACAGCTGAACGACACATTTCTCAGAATGCGTCCCTACTGTTGAGCAGTGCATGTCTGTGTGTGTGCACACACAAACATGGAAACTTGTGTTAAGACTGGTGTCTCTGGCATGAATCCAGACCACAGGGTTCCTGCCAGCCTTCTTTGCCCCTGAGTTATTAGAAACCTCTTTCTTTGCTAGTTCTCTCCCACTATCCAAAACCCATTTACTTCCTTGTTCAGTTCTTAACCTCATCTTAAGTCTTCCTAATCCTTCACTCTCAGCTGGGTTTCTACATATAATCTCTTCGCACACCATCCACATCTCACTCACAACGTTTGGCACACAGTGATTGTTTGGCGTAGCCTCCCCCGCCAGGTTGACTTACACCAATGGCAGCGCCAGGTCGGGCGCTGGGCAGGGATTTGCTGAGCAAATGAGAGAGAGACAAGTGAGAAACATGACCGCAGGGAGAGCTGCTTCGACACCGGTCCTTCCTTCCGCACCGCCCTCCTTTGTACGAACACTCCGTTGCCCAGATGGCAGGTGCCCTGACTGCTCCGCGCACTGATCATGCCACCCCGAGTCATCACCCGCACAGCACCCAGCGTGGCCTGCTGTTGCCCCGATTGTCTCCTGTCTCCCCCGCTAGGCTGCAAGCTCCACCCCTCAGGCAGACCCCTCCCCTGTCTTCTTCACGGCTGTACCCCAGAACCATGTATGAGCAATCCGAAGCAGGTGCTTGAGAAAAATTCACAGAGTAACAAAGACACTGCCTTATTAGCAGTGACTGGGAATGTTACTAAGATGGTTGGCTTTCTTACATCATACCAGTACAGTCATTAGTCAGATGTGTGACTGATACTGTTATTTTGAAGTGTTTTGCTGACCTTTTCATACAGGTGGAAAAAAACAATAAACCTAAACAAAAACAAAAAAAAAAAAAGAAAAATAAATGAAAGCCCTAAATAATGTTAGACTTCAGTAAGAAAACAATGTCAGACTTCAGTAAGAAAACAACTTTTAACTGATGTAGGGTTTCAAGGTCAAAATTTCAGTCATTTACAGCCTGGTTGGGATCTTCTGTATTTCTTTCTGTAATGCTCTGCATACTTATTTGAATAGCATTGTCTGCACACACTGCTGGCTGATGCTCCTTCCCATTTCACCGCCAACATTCACCTCCCCCTCCCACAAAACTTATGATGGAAAATTGTAAACCATCCCAAACACAAACTGACTGGAGATCTGTTGGCCAAGGCAGAGCTGGGAAAGGCTTCCCAAGGCTGCAGAGTCTGCTCAGGGTTGCAGGATTCCTCCCTGACGGCTCCAGTCCTCGGTCCCAGCCCCGCATTCCCCTTTCTTGGTTCCATTTCATTTACCTGTGAATGGCCTTACTTTGAAAACTGCAGCTCATTAATTTGGACATTCTTAAATCAACATTCAGGAAAGCTGGAAACACACCAGAATATGCTTACTTTATCATCGTGCAGTCTTTCTTCTATATCTGAAGGGAGTCAATTCCAGGATCCCTGGGGATACCCAAATCAGAGGATGCTCTGGCCCCTACGTAACAGCAGAGTACTTGCATATGACCTACATTGGCACACAGCTGCTGCAGGGCAGGCCTGCATACCACTGCACTCAAGCCGATTCAGTGTACTGCTCTGCACATGGCAAATTCAAGGTTTTCTTCTAGGAATTATCTGGGATTTTTAAAAATATTTTCGATGCATGTTTGGTTGAATCTGTGGCGGTGAAAATGCAGATACAAGAGGCTGACTGTCCTGGCAGAAACTGTTTGCTGCACTGGGGGTGTACAGCACTGGTCACATACCAGAATGACCCGAGACACTTGTTCCAAAGTACAGACTCCTAGGAATCAGCCCAGACCTACTGGGCCTCACAACAGACTCTAAACCTGCTCCCAGGCGGTGTTTATGCGGCAGCCCAGCTCTGGTCTGGGACAAGTATATCCAACAGTAGCACAGATGAGGTCGTAATGGTGCTGTTTCAACGACATACGGTCTGGTTCCAAGCTGTGCTACATTTACCCAATGGAAAACTACTCAGCCGTAAAAAAGCAGAAAATCTTACCTGTTGCGTGGATAGACCTGGAGAGTATTATGCCAAGTAAAATAAGCCAGTCCGGGAAAGACAAGTACCATATGATTTCACTCATATGTGGAGTCTGATGAACAAAATAAAGTAACAAACAAAACAGCAACAGACTCAGATGCACAGAACAGATTGACAGCTGTCAGAGGGTAGGGGGGTTGGGGGACTGGGTGAAGGAATTAAACAAAAAGCAACAGTATGGTGGTTACCAGAGGGAGATAAAAGAGGGTAAACGGGGGATAAATGCTGAGGGACGGAGACTTGACTTGGGGTGGTGAACACACCATACCATACAGATGATGTGTTATAGACTTGTATCCCTGAAACCCCAATAGAATCAATAAAAAAGTAAAAAGAAATGGAACTGTATTTACTCAAACCTCCAATCAATTGATTTTTAAATATTCTTGTGAAATAAAAGAAGTCAAACTCACTTTTTACTATGACCTACAAGAAGAAATATATTTTGCCTTGCATTCCATACATACAAACAGACATACATATATGTGCGGGTATGTATGTCTATAAACCAAGAGAAAAATCACAAAATAATATGATAAAGTAAAAATGCAATTAATATTAAACCTGATGCTGATACGACCAGATCTCAAAGATCAAACAAAATATAGAAATTATCCCAAGCAAACAACATAAAAATATTCCAGGAAAAGCCCACAAACATTAGTTTTGTGACCCGCTGATGAGAGGCAGACCGTGGTTTAAAACACACGGAACGAGTCAGCACCCCAGTGGGCGTGTTTGCTGTTCCAGGTACTGCAAGTCAGTGAAAGCAACAAGGTTGCATTTTTTTTTAATCCAGGTTTCAGAAAATCGGCTGAAACTAGGAGGTGTTCGTGGATTCACAAAACTACTCACCCACTTCTGTTAAAAGACACGGAGCCGTCGCCGTGTTTGTTCGGAGGACTACTCACCCCTGAACTCTGAAACCTCGCTCACCAGGGCCGCATCGCCACCCGCAGTGCCTGCCGCTGCTCCCCGAGCTCCTCTCGCGGTCCGGGCTCCAGGTTCTCAGGGGCGGTTTACTCGGGGAAGATCGGAGTCGCCGACTCAGCCCGTAGGTTTCGGACGTCTGCCGTAATGTAAACGTAATGTAACCTGAATCGCAACGTCGGTGTTCTCTCCCGACGTTCACGGCTCTCCCTCCTGTCCCACGTGAGAGTCATCTCTGACAAACAGGCCGCCATATCCCTTCTGACGTCACGTATGGCCTCGCGAACTCTACTTCATTCCTGCCACTGCCACGAAGTAACCCAGCAACCAACAAGCTCTCTCCACGCCGACTGCCCGGGACGCAACTCTCCTTGTCACTGACCATCTCGACAGTCCGTGTGCTCCTGTGTGCCCTTGGCTGGGCCCCTCTGCTCGTCCGCCTTTCGCTCTGCTAAGTGCCCTTCTGTTGCCAAGGTCACGGGTGAAGAACAAGAGCTCCACCTGGCTAAACAACCACATCGAAAATGCTGATA
>PVKM010011743.1:0-32760 GCA_004027735.1 Carollia perspicillata | reverse complement strand
CTGTCCTGGCTGGTGTGGCTCAGTGGGTTGAGCACTGGACTGCAAACCAAAGGGTTGACGGTTCTATTCCCACTCAGGGCACATGCCTGGGTTGTGGGCCAGGTTCCCAGTAGGGGGTATTTAAGAGGCAATCACACATTGATGTATCTCTCCCTCTCTTTCTCCTTCCCTTCCTTTCTCTGAAAATAAGTAAAATTTAAAAAAATCATTTACCTCCCTGCCAGTGTTACTATAGGAACTGCCAAATTTCCCATTTTCTGGAATATGGCATTCTCTTTGCAAAGACTGGCAAGTAATAATTTTTAAATTATACTGTTCCAGATGCCTCAAAAAGCAGTGTGGTCTCAGTTTATTGTGAAACAATAGATACAGTACATGAAACAGCAACCTAATATACAAATAACAAATCTGAAAGAACATGAAGGGACAACCTTGTACAGTTAATACAAGAAATGGAAGGGGGTGCCCTGACCAGCTTGGCTCAGTGGACTGGGCATCATCCTGCAAAGTGAGAAGTCACCAGTTGGATTCCTGGTCATGGCGTGTGCCTGGGTGGTGTGCCAGGTCCCCAGGTGGAGCCATGCAAGAGGCAACCGATCAGTGTTTATCTCCCATGTCACTGTTTCTCTTCCTCTTTTTCTCTCTCCCTTCCCCTCTCTCTACAAATAAATAAATAAAATTCCTTTTAAATTTTAAAAAAGCAATGGAGGGGCGATGATTTTTGCATGCTTTTTCTAGAAATCATTATTCTGTTTTTGTATATATGAATTTCTAATATTGAAGAGTACTTTGTGTCAGAAATTGTTCTAAATGCTTTACATGCATTAAATCATTTAACATTCACGATGACCCTATGATGAAAGTGGTGCTATTGTTATCCTCACTTTAAATAAGAGGACACTGAGGCACAGAAAGGTAAACCAATTTGCCGGAAGTCACTCCATAGTTCCTTTTCTACTGTACTTACCACTGATGTCCTACCGGACCATCTCTCTGCTGTGAGTACCAGAAGGAGAGGAGCAGAAGGAGAGGAGAGAAAGCAGAATAAAAAATATTGGAAGGCATAATGAATGAAAAGGGATCAGATTTATTGAAAAACAGTAACCAAGAAGCTCAACAAACTCCAAGTAAAGCAAAGTCAAAGAGAGCCACAAACAGACATAGCATTGTAAAAATGCCAAAAGTTAAAAACAAGAAGAAAATCTTAAAACAGCAAGAGAGAAAAGTAGTTCATCACTTACAGTGGCACTTCCATAGGAATAACAGCTAACTTCTCAGTAGAAACAATGTAGGCCAGAAAGTAGTGGTACAACATATTCAAAATACGTAAAGAAAAAAATTACTAACCAAAACTCCTATATCCAGCAAATTTTTCTTACGAAATGAAGGTGAAATAAAGACTTTCCCAAATAAACAAAAACAGAGAATTTGTTGCTAGCACTCCTGCCTAACAGGAGTTCCTAAAGGAAGTGCTTCAGGCTGAAAACAAGTGACCCCAGAGAGTAATGTGAATCCACAAGAAAAGCACTGAGCACAGGTAAAGGTACTTAGGTTTCTATAAAAGACACTGTATTTTGCCATGCATAATGTGCACTTTTTTTGCCCAAATTTTTGAGAGAAAAGTAAGGATGCGCATTATACATGGGTAGTACTAATTCTGTATCTTTATACATGTTTTTAATTATTTAATTTGTATTTATGCATTAAAACATAAAAGTGTAACTCCAGAAAGCAATAATGATATCCGTATGCAAAATAATACCCTGGTATATGATAATTGGTTTTGTTATTCAGTATAAATAAATTAAAAATTTTAAATGAAAGATTTTTTTCCTGAAAGTTTGGGCCAAGAATGAGGGTGTGCATCATACACTGGAGCGCATTATGCATGGCAAAATATGCTAGCATATATTCATATCTTTATCCCTTATTCTCTTGTTTGATTTTAAAGGCAATTGTATGAAATAGTACACACATAATACATTGTTGGGCCTATAAACATACAAGTATATAAATGTATATTTTATATGTGTATCTGGCAATAACAGCAAAAAGAATGTAGGGAGGAGCTGAATTATATTTGGCTCTGGAAATGTAAGTTCCATATCATAGACTGTGAAGTAATAGTTATAACAATGTATTGTTTGGTTTATAACATAAATAGATGTAGTATGTACAGCAAAAACATCACAAAAAAGGGAAATGGATTAGAGTTACATAGGAATAACTTTTCTTTGTATATATCACTGGAATTCAGCTAGTATTTGTTTCCCCAGCAGCCCAAAAGTAGGGCATCCCAATCCCTGTTCCTTGCTCCTAAATTGTATCTCCATCTAAACCTTGTACGTTGTAAGTTCTGTGCCAGTGAATATTTAATGTGGCCTAGTTCTACTCTAGCTATTGTTTTTTAAATATTTCTAGCTGAAAGATGAGTTCCTTGAGGAGCAGTAGAATCTCTTGAACTCCACAGAGCCAAAGTTGGTGCCCTGTACATGGCAAGTTTGGATTCTATGAGGCCTCACATTGTGTTTAAAATAAATTTGCTTGTGAGTGTTTTTTTTTTATGATTCTAGAGAGGAAAGAAGGAGCGAGCGAGAGAGAGAGACAGAGGAACATCAATTTGTTATCCCACTTATTTATGCATGCATTCATGTCTGATTCTTGTATGTGCCCTGACCAGGGAATGGAACCATAACCTTGAAGTATCAGGGCGATGCTCTAACCAACTGAGCTACCCGGCCAGGGCTGTGAGTGTCTTTAAAAAAAAAATCTTTTATTGTAAAACAAAATACAGGTACCAGAAAAGCTCACATGATAAATGTATACCTCTACCATCAGGTCAAAAAATAGAATTTTGCTCTTGTTGGTGTGGCTCAGTTGGTTGGCGTGTTATCCTGTGAACCAAAAGGTTGGGTGTTTGATTCCTAGTCAGGGCACATGCCTAGGTTGTGGATTCAGTCCCTCGTTGAGGTGCATATGGGAGGCAACCAGTCAATGTTTCTCTCTCACATTGATATTTTTCTCTCTCTTTCTCTCCTCCTTCCTCTCTCTCTAAAATCAATAAACGTATTTTTTAAAAATAGAACTATTCTGGCCACCCCAGAAGATCCTCCATGGGCCCTGTTCTAATTACAACGCTTTCTCTTCCCCCAAAAGTAACCATGACATTGACTTCAGTTACTTTGCATTTCTTTATTCTTTTACACCCAAAGTACGTCTACCTGATTTAATCTAGCCTTGTTTTATGCCAGTTTTTTTTGAGATATGATTCACACACCTATATGCAATTCACCCATTTAAAGTGCACAATTTAGTGGTTTTTAGTATATTCACGGAGTTGTGCAACTATCACCACAATGAATTTTAAAGCATTTTCATCACCTCATGATGAAACCTTGAACCCACTAGTAGTCACTCTCAGAGATCACTTTACACTAGCACACATAGACAGACCCATGTCACGATTAGGTTGTTTCCAATGCTTTTCCAACACAGTGTTGCTGTGAAATGTTTGTATTTGTGCACACGTGCAAGTAGGTTTTTAGATCAATTTCTAGGAATAAAGTTACTTAATCAAAAGTAACTTTCCCAGCTTCCCCTCCAAGAAGTTATGTAAGTTTACACTCCCAGAGCAGTGCATGCGTATTATCTTTCCACAGCCTCCCCAGCAGTGGAAAGTAGAGTTCATTTGTATTTCTTCTGAAGGTGATGTTGGGGGTTGTTTTTAATCTACTTAAAAGCCCCAGTGATACAAACTATCTTTTAAAAAACTAATTACATAGGAAAAAAGTTTGAATTATGGGTGACTCACAATGTGTTAAGATAAATAAATAAAATGTAAGTGACTAATGTTTGAGATTTTTAATATATACTTTTTAAATACAAGATGATTTTAGTATTCAATTATTCTAATTCATAAACTATTTCATAATGTTTTTATGTAAGTATCTGAAATAGTTTTAGAATTATAGTTACTTTTTATCTCAATTGCTACATGTGATAATATTTAATATATGCATATATCCTAAAGTTGGCATATGATACTACAGTGAAAATTTATAAATACTACTACTTAACCATTCTTTTTTCTTTGTCCTTAACTTTATTTTAAAAGTTCTTTTAGACAATATATTTTATGTATCTCTCCATGAAAAAGTGGTTTATTCTTACCTGTTTCAGACCTGTGGATATCTGGGCTTTGGGCTGTATGATCATTGAGATGGCCACTGGAAATCCCTTTCTTCCTAGCAGCTCTGATTTGGACTTGCTTCATAAAATTGTTTTAAAAGTAGGTAGGTATTACAGAAATACAGTGTGAAGTGCCTAAAACAAATGTTTCCAGATCAATTTTGCTTGACTTTCAAATTTAGTTTTCTCATTATAAGAACAGGGAAGCATCTTGTTTGGATAGATGGCAGCAGATGGAAGCCTTGAGCTGATAAAGAAAGCAGAAAATTCTCTTCTGTTTTTACAAATAAGATTTTCTTTGCCAGGATGCAAATAGCTAAGCCATATGTTGATGGCCGATAATAAGAAAAAATGGTACAGTAAGAATTCTCTTCAACTGATCCGAAAGTTGTTTTAAAATTTTGGCTTCTGCAAATATTTGCATACTCAAAGAAGACTTTTAAATGATATATTTAATTTATGGTTTTTTGTATTTTATTTAATCTTTATTGTATTTTTTCCATTTACCCGTTAGTCCCCTTATGCTCCCATGCCCCCAGCAATCACCACACTGTTGTCCGTGTCCATGAGTCCTTTTTCCTTTTTGCTCAATCCCTCCACCCACTAACCTCACCCCACTAGCTGTCATCTGCTTTCCATCTGAGTCTGTCTCTGTTTGTCTTGTTAGTTGAGTTTGTTCATTAGATTCCACATATGAGTGACATCATATGGTACTGGTCTTTCTCCGCTAAGTGGCTTATTTCACTTAGCATAATGTTCTCCAGGTCCATCCATACTGTCATAAAGGGTAAAATTTTCCTTTTTTTTATGGTCAAGTAGAATTCTGTTGTGTAAATGTCCCTTAGTTGTTTTATCCACTCATCTATTGATGGACACTTGGGCTGCTTCCATATCTTGGTGAATGTAAATAATGCTGCAATGAACATAGGGGCACTTATGTTCTTTTGAATTAATGTTTTGGGTTCCTTCAGATATATTCCCAGAAGCGAGATCACTGGGTCAAAGCCAAATCCATTTTTAATTTTTTGAGGTATCTCCATACTGCTTTCCATCGGAGTGGCTGCACTAGCCTGCATTCGCACCAACAGTGCAAAAGTATTCCCTTTTTTCCACATCCTGGCCAGCACTTGTTGCTTGTTGATTTATTGGCACTAACCATACTGACAGGTATGAGATGGTATTTCACTGTGGTTTTAATTTGCATTTTTCTGATGATAGTGACATTGAGCATCTTCTCATATGGCTATTGGCCATCTCTGTATGTCCTCCTTGGACTAGTGTCTATTCAGGTTCTTTGTCCATTTTTTAATTGCAGTATGTGTTTGTTTGGTGTTGAGTTTTATAAATACTTTATAAATTTTGGATATTAACCCTTTGTCAGATGTATTGGCAAATATGCTCTCCCATTCTATGGGTTGTGTTTTTATGTTGTTGATGGTTTCCTTTGCTGTGCAAAAATTTTTTAGTTTGATGTAGTCCCATTTGTTTATTTTTTCTTTTGTTTCCCTTGCCTGGGGAGATATATCTAATAAAAATTTGCTGCAAGTAATGTCTGAGATTTTGCTGCCTATGTTTCCTTCTAGGATTTTTATGGTTTCAGGTCTAACATTTAAGTCTTTGATCCATTTCGAATTTATTCTTGTGTGTGGTGTAAGAAGGTGGTCCATTTTCCTGCATGTATCTGTCCAATTTTCCCAACACCATTTATTGGATAAACTGTCTTTAACCCACTGTATGTGCTTGCTTCCTTTGTCAAATATTAGTTGACTATAAAGGTGTGGGTTTATTTCTGGGCTCTCCATTCTGTGCCATTGATCTATGTGTATTTTATTGTGCCAGTACCATGCTTTTTAAAAGCACGTGGACATAGAAAGTCAATTATTTGCTGCAAAAAACTTTTTTATCATAGTAGATAAGCAAATAGCTAAATAACCTATTCAAAAATATATTTGATGAAAGCTGAAATTGATTATCTGCTTTGACTACCCAAGCATTTTGATGGATAGCCTTGCTCATGGAATTTTAGTGTGTGTGTGTGTGTATACACACATATTGTATATGTATATACACATTATATGTATATATGTGTGTGTGTGTATGGCTCAGTATATATATATGTATATATATATATATGTGTGTGTGTATACATATGTATATGTGTGTGTGTATATGTGTGTGTATATACAATGCTCAACCAACTGAGCCATACCAGTGTGTATATATATACACACACACACACACACATAGCTTAAATATAATGTGTACCTATATATGTGAATAAGGAGCTGGAGGAGCCCTTTCTGTGGTGGGGAAGCTATACATAAACACGTAATTACAGGATCATGAGGAAAGTACTGTGAACAACTACAAAAACCATGAAATCTGGATAAATATTTCTTTTAAAGAGTTTATTTATTTATTTTTAGAGAGAAGGCAAGGGAGGGAGAAAGAGAGGGAGAGAAACATCAATGTGTGGTTGCCTCTCGCACACCCCGACTGGGGACCTGGCCTGCATGCAACCCAGCCATGTGCCTTGACTGTGAATCAAACTGTTGACTCTTTGGTTTGCAGTCCAGCACTCAATCCACTGAGCCACACCAGACAGGGCTGAAATATGGATAAATATTGATTAAGGATATAGTTCAGAGCCTTAAAGCATCGCATTTTTTGTGTCATCTTTAAAGTTTTGGTTATAAGATTAATGTTAGAAGAAAACTTAGAGATGGTGGGACCATTCTTTTTTCATTTTAAAGATCAGGAAACCATGGCACAGAAAGGGAGGAGATTTGCCCAAGGTCACAGAACCAGTTGTATAGCAAAATTAGTACCAGAACTTAGCTCTTTTCACTCCTATTTATAGTTCTTTCTGTTCTGCTACTACTATTTAGCCTTGTTTTTTCTTTGCAATATTTCTATTTCTAAATAATTTTAATATATTAGCTATTCTGAGTAAGGCTTCGTTGATGAATACTTGCTAGTTAAGCCATTTAGATACTCATATGGAAATATGTAAAGGTCTGTATTTTATTTTCCTGATAGCATCATATATTATGTGTTATATTTTGGGAAAAAAAAATAAGCCTGGTTATTCTACATTCTCTAGTGCCTGTGTGTTACCAACAGATTACTGGGGAAACTTCGACTTTTTATGCTATATTAAGATAGTTTCTTGTTCAACTTTAAAAAATTTAAAAAGTATAAATGTTATTCTTTCTTTTTAGTAACTTAATACACAATACATAGCAATTAGATTATTATTTCGAAAATATTATTTATTTATTTTTAGAGAGAGGGGAAGAGAAGGAAAAAGAGGGAGAGAAACATTGATCGGTTGCCTCCGATACGTGGCCCTACTGGGAACACACCTGCAACCCAGGCATGTGCCCCAACCAGGACTCAAACCAGTGGCTTTTTGCCCTGAGGAGCAATGCTCAACCAACTGAGCCATACCAGTTAGGGCTGATTATTTTTATTGTAGACTAATTTCTCTCTTCTTATATATTTTCCTCTTTTCAGGCAATTTGACACCTCATTTGCAGAATATCTTTTCCAAGAGCCCAGTCTTTGCTGGAGTGATCCTTCCGCAAGTTCAACACCCCAAAAATGCAAGAAAAAAGTACCCAAAGCTAAATGGATTATTGGCAGACGTTGTTCATGTATGTGAAGAGATTAAGGGCTTATCTGGGAAATCTGCATAAATTATAATGTAGTTTTAGAGTATTACTTCAATGAAATTCTAAAAGGATTTATGGAGTAATGGTATCTGTTAAAAGTACTTTAGTATTGTCTTTGTGGTTAGCTCAGAGAAAGTAAAATTCATAGACTATTAGAACTGAAAGCCCACTAGGATTATCTTGTTTATTATTTTCAGTTTACCTCAGTTTTAATGATGATTAGTGATAAACTGGGAAAGTGCTAAGGACTTATTTGTTTATCACCACCTTTTAGTAACCACTCTCCCCAAGTTCGGGATCTGTCCCACGCACAGTGGCGTGCTCAGGGATCTACAGGTGTTGGCACCTGCAGCTGTAACATTGCTCGAAGACATGCCAAAGCCAAAATACATGTGCACCTTGAATTGGAGGGGAAAAAACACGTTTTATAGTAATTTTAAGTTATTTCGAAATTTAAATTTCATTTTAAACTAGGTAATAAATATACCAATACACTTAGTACAAAATTGAAAAGATGAGAGACTTTACTATGAAAAGTAACTGTTCCTGTTCACTCTGTCCAGTCAATTTCCTTTCCCAGTGTCAACTAAGCTGTCTTATTTCTAATATATAGCACTTAAAAAAAGTGGTTACCTAAATTTCAAAGCAAATATACTGTAATGTTTGTAAGAAGGGACTCTGGAATCCCGAAGACTACATTTAAAACCTAGCTCTCCCACTAATAGCTCTGTAACCTTGGGCAAGTCACTTAATCTCAGTGCCTCACTCCACTGGGCTATACAACAATATTTTTTACATTGATTTTTTAAAAGATTATTTATTTATTTATTTTTAAAGAGAGGGAAAGAAGGGGAGAAAGACAGGGAGAGAAACATCAATCAGTTGCACATGTCCCCAGCTGGGGACTGGCCTGCAACTCAGAAATGTGCCTTGACTGGGAATCAAACTGGTGACCTCTCACTTTGCAGGGCGAGACTCAACCAACCGAGACACATCGGTCAGGGCTAAAACAACAT
Organism: Carollia perspicillata; assembly: GCA_004027735.1. NCBI lineage: Eukaryota > Metazoa > Chordata > Mammalia > Chiroptera > Phyllostomidae > Carollia > Carollia perspicillata. The sequence continues at coordinate 23,882 of PVKM010011743.1, read as the reverse complement.
TTAACAATATTTATTTTCTGTGGCTGGAGGATTAAATGAGTCAATGTTCAGAGCACAGGGCCTTGAATAAACTGTTCATGTTAATTGTCTTTGCTGTTATTTAGATAAACTTGAACATATGATGTGTAATATCTAAAGACTGTTCTTGAAGGAAAAAATTATTTTATTGGTACCTGGAGAGAACTAGAGTTTATTAAGGATCAGATTTGTTTACTATATTTTCAGTTTAATTCCTTTTCTTTATTTCATAGTTTTCATTATATAAACAATATACAATGATTATAGAAAAAGTAGAAAACACATGATAAACAAAAAAAGATAAGTTAGGATTTTCCTAACTCCCATAATCCAGAAAAAACTACTTTTAACATTTTGGTTTATACTTGTATACTCATAGACCTTTCCTAACCAAATATATACATAGAAATTTATGTTTCTGACTTCTGGTCAAAATGGCAGCATAGACAAAAATGGCTTGCCTCCTCACACAACCACATCAAAATTATAAATAAATTATAGAACAACCATCACTTAGAACCAGCAGAAATTGAGTTGAATGGAAGTGTGACAACTAAAGAATTACAAAAACCACATCCATCCAGACTGGTAGGAAGTGGAGATTCAGAATGGGCTGGTCCCACGTACACATGTAGCTGATAAAAACTTGGGAGGAATAACTTGGGAGTGAGAATCCCAGCCCCACACCAGGCCCCCCAACACAGGGTACCAGTGCCAGAAAGATAAGTCCCCATAACTTCTGGCTTTAAAACCCAGCAGGGATCAGTCAGTGGAAGAAACTTCTGGAGTCCCAAGCAGTTCCTCTTAAAGAACTCACACACAAAGTTATTCAGACTTACTCCCTCTGAGCTCCAACACTGGGGTAGCAACTTGAAAGGCACCAGTGGCATACAGGGAGGAACTGAAGTGGCTGGCATCAATATGAGAGCTGGGAGAAAGATTTCCCCCAGACAGAAGGGCAGGCAGAGCCACAGAGGTGGCAGGTGGATGCCATGTCTGAGACTCTATTAAACTGGCTAACAATGTTTGACCCTGCCCTGCAGATATCCTGAGACTCAAGCCCACCCAACTTATAGCTGTTAACAGCAGCCATCTCAGATTGCTTTATAACTCAGGCAGGGTGCCTCAGGCAAAACGCAGGTTGGGGCTGACCTTGGACTGTGCCACCTGGGAAACCCCAGGGCCTGTGCACCCAGTAGACAGCTACCGACCATGTCAGAACACTGCCACTCTGGCCCTGCACAGCTGATCCTCCATGGAGGGCAGAGGTTGGTGGTCAGTGGTAACAGCCAATCCTTGCAACTGACTGGCCTGGGATTTGACAACAACAACAGACTCAACTATAAGAGGAGGGTGTGCTCAGCACACACGAAAGGCATACATACATCAAGTACCCAGCTTGGGTGATAGGGAAGGCTGTGCCACAGGACCCTACAGGACACCTACAACATTAGTCCACAATATCAAAACAGAGAGATATAGCAGCTCTACTTAATACATAGAAACAAACACAGGGAAGCAGCCAAAATGAGGGGACAAAGAAACATGGCCCAAATGAATGAACAGAACAAAGCTCCAGAAAAAGAACTAAACAAGATGGAGATGAGCAATCTATCAGATGCAGAGTTCAAAACACTGGTTACAAGGATGCTCCAGGAACTTAGTGAGGACCTCAGCAGCATAAAAAAGACCCAGTCAGAAACAAAGGATACACTGAATAAAGCTGAGAATCAAATCAATGATTTGGAACATAAGGAAGCAAAAAACAACCAATCAGAACAACAAAAATAAAAAAGAATAAAAAAAATAATAGTATAGTATAAACAGCCTCTGGAATAACTTCAAGCAAACCAACATTCATATCATAAGGGTGCCAGAAGGAGAAGACAAAGAGCAAGAAATTGGAATGCTATTTGAAAAAATAATGAGAGAAAACTTCCCTAATTTGGTGAAGGAAATAAACATGCAAGCCCAGGAAGTACAGAGAGTCCCAAACAAGATGGATGCAAAGAGGCCCCCTCCAAGACACATCATAATTAAAATGCCAAAGATTAAAGATAAAAAGAGAATCTTAAAAGCAGCAAGAAAAAAGCAGATAATTACCTACAGAATAGTTCCTCTAAGACTGTCAGCTGATTTCTCAAAAGAAATTTTGCGGGCTAAGGACTGGCAAGAAATATTCAAAGTCATGAAAAGCAAGAAATTACAGCCAAGGTTGCTTTACCCACCAAAGATATCATTCAGAATTGAAGGGCAGATAAAGAACTTCCCAGACAAGAAAAAACTAAAGGAGTCCATCAATACCAAACCATTATTATATGAAATGTTAAAGGGGCTTATTTAAGAAAAGATCAAAACTATGACCAATGAAATGGCAATAAATATATATCTATCAACAACTGTATCTAAAAAACAAACTAAGCGAACAAGAAGAACAGAAACAGAATCATGGATACAGAGAGAATTTTGATGGTTTGCAAATGGGAGGGGGTGTGGCACAAGGGGTGAAGAGGTGAGTTGGTTAAGAAGTACATACAGGTATGACAGAAAACTGTACTGAAAAACAATTAAAATAAAAACAGTAAAAAAAAAAAAAGAAGTACATACAGGTACAGAATAGGGATGTAAAGTGCAATATAGGAAATGGGGTAGCCAAAGAACTTATACACATGACCCATGGCCATGAACAAGGGTGGGGGGATTGCCTGAGGGGGTGTTGGGTAGGAGGGGCGAAGGGGGAAAATTGGGACAACTGTAATAGCGTAATTAATAAACTATACTTAAAAATAGAAATGTATTTTTGTAATTATAGTTAATTGTATACGAACTGTGTGCAATTTATTATCCAAAACCCTTCCTTCCATTTTCAGTTTTGGTTTTGTGGGTTTTTTATTTATTTCTCCACTCACTTGAAGTACTCTCCAGGTAGGGCTGTTCAAATAATGGATTATTAAAAAATTTGAGTCTTGTATATTTATGAAATTTGATTATGCCATAGCAAGAGCCCTGGATTAGGAATTGCACAACATGAGTTAAAATTCTATTTTGGGAAATATGTAATCATGCTTCTAGCTCTGCAAAATAGAAATGATAATCCATGAACTTTCCACCTCCCAGGCTGATAAAAAGGTCAAAAGGAGTTAATTAATTTCTGTTAATTCTAGCAGAAACAGACTCACTTCTGATCTGGCTAGAATCATAGGACATTTAACCTGAAACAATGTTTTGTGAGTACCAATTTCTTAGGGAAACAAATGGCCAGAACACACAATCAGAAATTCCTGAGGTCTAATTCCATCTTTTCAAGAATGCTATTAGCTCTGGGTAATTAATTACTTTTATACTTGTCAAATAAATTGAATTTTTGCCTCATAAAACCCTATTAATAGCTTATTTAACCATAGAATCTTTTTTTTTTCATATTCTAGGCTTGTTTACAAATTGATCCTGCTGAGAGAATATCATCTACTGATCTTTTGCATCATGAGTATTTTACTAGAGATGGATTTATTGAAAAGTAAGCCTTTTGAGTGAGTTTGGACTCCTTAGTGTTCTGTATTAGGAAGTTTTACTAGCATGAGAATTGCTGGATAAGGTAATGTTACACAACAGGAAAATTCAAGCTAATGAAAACATACTGAATTCCTGTGTTGACCAAGTACGTGGTAGACTTAGAGGTATCACGATGAAAATTCTAATGATAAAAATAATCGTAGTTAATGTTCATTACAGTTACTACGTCCTAGGGTGTGTGCTAAGCTCTTCACACACATTTTCAATGGTCATCTTTGGCCAGCGATAACATTAAACAAATAACCGGTAATTTCTAGCTTTATTCCCATTTTGACCTCTGACTTAGAATAGTCTGGCTTTTCCTCTTTAGATAGCATCTCTGATCTATATATTAAAATTAAGATTCATTTCCCCAAATGATTTTTTTCCTCTGCTTTATGTATTCTCTGTCGCAGTGGCTATTGTTTTTTTTCTCTCCACCAAACTGGAAGTGCCCTAAAGACATGGACCAAGCCTCTCACAGCTGTGCTGTTTCCCACATTTATACAAATACATATACACACACATGTATTTATAAAAATTAAAATGTAAATCAGCCAAATTTCTTTAAAAAACACCATTTTATTTTTTAAAAAATCTATTTATTTATTTTTAAAGAGAAGGGAAGGGAGGGAGAAAGAGGGAGAGAAACATCAATGTGTGGTTGCCTCTTGTGCCCCCCACTGGGGACCTGGTGCACAACCCAGGCACCTGCCCTGACTGGGAATTGAACTGGCAACTCTTTGGTTCACAGGCTGGAACTGAGAACACAGTTCACTGAGCCACACCAGCCAGGGCACCATTTTCTATTTGGACTTTGAAAGAAATAGAAAAAGTTTCTCAGTGATTGCAGAAGCATTCAGTTGGCCTTTGGATGTGAGGTCAGAATGATGGACATCAATGAAAACTGTGATGGAGTTAAGATCAGGCGTGGAAAAGTCCAGGAATTGCTATTGAGGAGAGACTAAAATAAAAAAGGCAATGAAAAGGGAATCATTGAAAGTAGCTATGATAGAACTTCAGACATTTAAGGAATTTTAATCTAAAACAAAAGAATGAGAAGATATATTAAAGTGCCATTTATGAAAAGTGCCAGTTGAATAAAAAAAGTTGTTTTATGTCAGTTCTACGCAGACTAAGTTGATATCCCCTGCACATTTAGATAATAATATTTTACTATTATGGGTGGAAGTTCTTGAGTTCCAATTATTGAACCCTCAGCAAGGGTTTGAGGAAGACCTTTTCCTTTGGTAGGAGGACTCTTCCTTTGGTGAACTTTGTGCAACGCAGGAGAGTTTTGACAAAAGTGTGATACTCCCTCATTCAGCCAAAGTAATCGTACTTGTCATTTTCTTCGTCTCCTCATACTACCCTTTACTAGACATGTCCCTGCACAGCACTGGCAAGATGGGGCTGAACTAGGGAAGAATCCATTCACTGACTGAGACTTTAAAACTTTCCCAAACCCACAGCAATAGCTGCTCCAAGGAGGGGACTGTGAGACTCGGGGACAGGCGTGGAAAGACTTTCCAACGCGGTCTTTTGAATTTTGAGCCATATGAATAGGTGTTATTGCATATTCAAAAATAAATAACTTAAAGAAAGTCAAATTGAAACCACAGCAATCTCTCTTCAATGTTGATGTTCTGTTACATTTTGTATTGAAAATATTTTTCTAGAGTAAGTAGGTAGTTCATCTTTTAAATAATGTTACTTTTAAGAACCACAAAAAGGACAAAAGTGGCCTGAGTCTTCCTTGAAAAAAATAGTATATTTATCAAAATTTAAAATAAGTACTTTTACTAAGTAAAGTTTGCATCAGAAAAGGAATCTAATTCCTATATGTCTATTTTGTAAAAGTTTTACTTAGCATATTCCCATGGCAAAATTGAAAGATGTATCTTTACCAGGAAGCAATTTGTATTAGGTAAATATTGGGCCATTTCTTGGCATGCATTATTGGTGCTTATTTATGCTGTGGCTGAAATGTAAATTAATTGATTAAATGGTCCATTAAAGATAAATACTCTATCTACATAAGTAAAAAGATTATTGGTTGATATTGCTTGTTTTATCAGATTCATGCCGGAACTAAGAGCTAAATTACTACAAGAAGCAAAAGTCAATTCACTCATAAAGCCAAAAGAGAATTCTAAAGAAAATGAATTTATGAAAGATGAAAGAAAAACAATTTATACTAATACACTGCTAAATACTTCACTTTTGGGAAAGGTAAAAACTGGTTTTCTTTTTAGCCAGTAACTGTATTATAATTAGCACTCTAATGATAAAAATTACCCTTCTTCTGACTCAGATTTTGGATGTATCTATTCCAGGAAATGGAAAAAGAGAAAAAGCCCAAGGAAATGAGAGCCAGAGTTACCAAAGTCAAAGGAGGAAATACCTTAGAACCAAAAAAGACAGAGTATGAAACTGGACATTGTCAACAAGATGCGGCTAAAAATGCTCATACTGTGTCTCAAGACACAAAACTTGTAATCAACGAGCCGCCAGACCCTGCCACGCCCAGTACTAACTCTAATGGCATGAGAGACAGTCTACATGCTGGAGGTAGTATGACGATGCCACCTATTAACCTAACTGGCAATAATTTGATGGCTTCCAATCACAACGCAAATCTCTCCCACTCCAATTCAAGGTGAGTTCTAACAGAAAAGAGACAGAAGGAAATGGACCTAAGGAATACAATGTTCCTATACAATCATATTTCAAATAACCAAGTTTATAGTGTCTGTATGTAAACAGAATTTGAAGATATATTAAAATTATAATCATATAATGGGCTATTACTGAGTCCTTATGATTGTTGTAGCAGAAATTAACTTTTCTTGGCTATATAGACATTTAATTTTTCACTAATGCCTTTTGGGGAAACCTCAATTAAAAAAAACTCTTAGAAAAAAAATTTTAATTTGGAGAGAAAAGGTGATATGAACTAAGTGCTGGTATTGATGTGCCTTGGTATAACAAAGTAAGCATTATTTCTGTATCATAGCAAATTAAGAAGAAAGGCAATAGTTGAAAATAATCTTTAATAGTCAAATAGTCTTTCAAGGTCAAAAGTTTTGGGCAGAAAACAACAGATTGGGCTAGTTTCAGCTTTAGCTACTGATCAGATTGAGAGAATGGTGCGGGAGTCTGATAATCAAGGGCAGTGCAATGGATGGCAAGGGTCTGTGTAGTAAGGCATCGAGGCCAGTTGTAAATTTCGGGAAACTCCTGTGTATCTAGATGAGGAAGGAGACTAGGCTCAATGCCCCAAGCCCATCCCAGCAGACCGGTTTGGCTCTAAGTTGTGAAACTCAGTGCTTTGCAGAGGAGGGCAAGTGTGCTTGTCTGTGTCAGTCGAAAGGTACAGCAGCTTACAGTTACAGACAGCAAGAGCTCAGTTGTTCTTTCTTTTTAAAAAAAGTTTTTAAATTTATTTTGAGAGAGGGGGAGGAAGGAAGAAAGAGAGGGAAACATCAATGTATGGTTGCCTCTTGTGTGCCCCCTACTCTTGTGTACCCCCTACTGGGGACCTGGCCTGCAACCCAGGCAAGGTGCCCTGACTGGGAATTGAACCAGTGACCCTTGGGTTCACAGTCTGGTGCTCTGTCCACTGAGCCACACCAGACTGGGCCTTTCCTTCCTTCCTTCCTTCCTTCCTTCCTTCCTTCCTTCCTTCCTTCCTTCCTTCCTTCCTTCCTTCCTTCCTTCCTTTTTTTTGGAGGAAGTAATGGTTTCTTTTTTTAAAAAAAATTATCGTTCTCAATTGTTCTTGAGCTGACCCCAAAACTATGGTGGCAATATCCATGGTTGTAAATCAGCTTTGGACGGCAAGCTGAGAAATTCAGAAACCTACTAATCAAGAGATCCAGGTTCAGATCAGATAGAAGGGACCAAGTTGGCTAGCTGGAGTAACCCTATAACACGGTCATTACCACTGATGTTAGCTACGGGGAAGTTGTTCCCTGCTTTGTTTTCATCTCTCTACGTAGCTCAACCAGCACTTAAGGACTGACAACTGCATTTTGGCACTCAGTGTTCAAACAGTAGACTCCCATGGTGTAACTTACACATTATTAAAGCTAAAACAGAAGCAGTTTGGGGAGGGTTATAACTTCTCATTTGTTTTTAAATAATAGGTTAACTGAAAGAGCAAAAAAGAGACGTACTTCACAATCTATTGGACAAGTTGTGGCTAATAGCAGGCAAGAGGATACAGGTCCCACTCAGGTAAGACAAGAAGCTAGTCATTGAAATGTAACCTCTTTCAGCATTATCTCCCTGTCTTCCCCCTTGTCCTTTTCTCCATCTCTGGGTTGCTAACATTTTTTAATATGTGCTTTTAGTTTCCTTTTCCCCCCTCTGAGATGAAAATAAGCTATCATGTCCTTATTGCCTTCATCATTTTAGTTAATTTCTTTTAACTTGATTTGCATATTCAGTGTGTTATTTAGGTGGGGGTTAGATAAGTTAAGATTTTCTCCTTTAAAAGTCACAAGACTTTTTGGTTTTTCATCTCCAAAAAAATGCTTCTAATATAGTCCTATACAGATTAAAGCAACTGCCAAATAGATACATTTTACTTTTCACTAGAAAAAAATAATCAGTGTAGTTCATTCCCTCATTTATTTTTATATAAGAAAATAGCTTATTCAAAATTGAACCATGGTGTTATTTACAATAATAAAAAAAGTAGCCCTGGCTCACATGGCTCAGTGGATTGAGTGCCAGCTTGGGAACCAAAAGGTTGCCTGTTTGATTCCCAGTCAGGGCACATGCAATCTGGGTTGTGGAGTAGGTCCCTGATTGGAGGTGTGTGAGAAGCAGCTGACCAATATAATAATAAAAAGTCGAAGAGACAGATTCATCCAAGAGCAAGTGACTGGTTAAGTACATTAGAGTATATCTACATAGTGGGATACTACATATTACTTTGTGGAAGATTGTTCATTAACTTAGGAAAGGTTTTTTTTTTCCTTTTTTATTTTTAAACTAAAGTTAAGTGCAATATTATATTAGTTTCAGGTGTCCTTTTTTATTCTGTTGAAGTTCTCACTAAGTTCCTTGAGCATCCTTATAACCATCGTTTTGAACTCTGTATCTGGTAGTTTGCTTGCCTCCATTTTATTTAGTTCTTTTCCAAGAGATTACTCCTGTTCTTTCATTTGGGACCTGTTTCTTAGTCTCCTCATTTTGGCTGCTTTCCCTGGGTTTGATTCTATATATTAGGTAGAGCTTCTATGTCTCCTGGACTTGGTAGAGAAGCCTTATGTAGTAGGTGTCCTGTAGGGCCCAGGTGGTGCAACCTCCCCAGTCACCCAAGGTGCTGTACTCCAGTGCAACCCCTGTATGGGCTGTGTGCACCGTCCTGTTGTAGTTGAGCCTGGATTGCTGCTGGCACATCACTGGGAGGGATTGACATCCCCCCAGGTCAATCAGCTGTGAGGACCAGCTGCTACTAAAGCAAGGCCTTGCTTCAGTGGGGCTTTGGTGCTTGTCAAGTCTGCCCCTTGAATGTGTTGCTTGTGGAGGTGGTTGAGTTGTAATCCTGCATGGTCTGCAGCTGTCCACTGGGTGCACTGGCTGCTCTGGGGCCTCCTGGGATGTACAAGGTCATCCACCGCTTGTGCACTGCCTGGAGCCACCTGGCATGAGCTATAGAACAGTCCGCAGATGGCTGCTGCTTATGCTGGGCTTGGAGGGGCCTGGTAGGGGCCAAGCTGTGAACCAAGGCTGGCTGCTGCTAGTGCCAGGCCTGGGGCAACTTAGAGGCATGGGGTGTGCAGAGACAAGATGCTGCTGCTTTGAGAGATTTTATGAAAGTCCAAAGCCTGAGCCAAGAGAGGTCATTTGTAAGAAAAAGCCACTAGAAATGGCTTGGGTGGCCCTGCAAATTAGGGGGGGTGGGGTCTCAAGGAGTCACCAGGGCCCTAGCAACAGTGTTGGCCAGACTAATGGAGATTCAGATATGGATCCAGCCTGCTGGCTCTGTGGGGAAAGGGCTCAGCAAGGAAACAGTGACCTCTGCCTGCACTTCTGTTGGAGAGAAAGCTGCCTCTCCAGCCCTTACCCTGAAGCCAGGCAGTTCAGTTAACAGGAAAGTTTGTATCATTTGTTGTCAAATGAGGAAAAACAGGTAACATAAAAAGTTTTCCAGCCCTGGCTGGTGTGGCTCAGTGGATTGTCAGCCTGTGAACCAAAAGGTCACTGGTTCAATTCCCAGTCAGGGCACATGCTTGGGTTGCGGGCGAGGTCCCCAGTAGGAGGTGTTTGAGAGGCAACCACACATTGATATTTCTCTCCCTTTCTTTCTCCTTCCGTTTTCTCTGTAAAAATAAATAAATAAGATCTTTTAAAAAAAGTTTTCCAGAATGCTAGGTTCACAAGTAATTTTTTCTTTTGGGTTTTCTTAGTGTCCAGAGTACTTCATTTTGTAAATAGAAAAATAAATTTTCAATAAAATGCACTGAAGCAATTTGTCCAAAATCAGAGTGCAATGAATAGGATTAAAAAGTTAAGATGTGGTTTTCATGATCAAGACTTTTATTCTCAGAATTCAATATGCTAAAAAAAAAAACAAAGGTTGTTGCTCTGGCCGGGTGGCTAAGTTGGTTGGAGTGCTGTCCTGTGCACCGAAATGTTGCCGGTTCAGTCCTGGGCAGGGCACATACCTAGGTTTCGGATCCAGTTCCTAGTTGGCGTGAGTGCAGGAGGCAACCAGTCCATGTTTCTTTCTCACGTCGATGTTTCTCTCTTCCTCTCTAAATTCAATAAGAACATATCCTCAGGTGAGGATTTTTTTTTGTAAGATTGTATTTATTTATTTTTAGAGAGAGGGGAAGGGAGGGAGAAAGAGAGGGAGAGAAACATCAGTGTGTGGTTGCCTCTCACGTGTCCCCCACTGGAGGACCTGGTCCACAACCCAGGCATGTGCCCTGACTGAGAATCAAACCAGTGACCCTTTGCTTCTCAGGCTGGCATTCAATCCACTTAACCACACCATCCAGGGCAGCATTTAAAAATAAATAATTAATTACTTAAAAAGTTTGTTTTATGAAACTCTAATTGAAGTTTAATCTGATTTACATGTTTCTTGGTATTCTATTCTACTAGGCATTGTTATACCTACCTTATACCGTCCAAATGGCTAATAATTCTAGACTTGTCATTCAGGAGTTGCACTTCTTTCTTTGAATTAACTCGTGTTTATTTGTTTGTTTAGAGCCAAATGGAGATGGCTATATTTAATGAGCATACAGGTCAAAATGACCAAATGGCAAATGGAAACAAAAGGAAGCTGAATTTTCCCAGACCTGACAGGAAAGAATTCCACTTCCCAGAACTGCCCTTCACAATGCAGTCGAAAGAGATGAAAAGAACGGAAGGTACACATTTGTTGCACAGCAGTACAGATCTCCAGACGTCATCTCTCACAAAACCATTTTTTGTGATATGACTTACATTTTAGAATGTGATTTAGGTAGGAAATAGTAAATTACTGCAAATATTTTCAGCAGATGAGAATTTTTTCCCATAGTTAAATAAAGGGTGAGACTTAAAGGAGAAAATTTTAAAGAAAGATTAAGAAAACTTTCAAGTGTAAATTTGTCATTAGCTCAGTATTGTCGAAATGTTTAGAACAGTATTTGAAGAAGGTGGTTTTGATTTATTATATAATCTGGGGCAACTCAATTTCCTACGCTTCTCCATGATTATTTGTCCATACAGTGGCAGGAATTATATATGTGCTTCAGGAACCCAAAGAATTTAGTAGATTATAATTTATAACATGTATTGATTTCTTCTAATGAAACTCGTTTACTCTGAAGAACAGTGACACCTTGTGAAAAGTTAATATAATAGCAAGACTATAGTACTGGCATAGTTCAAGAGGAGTTATCCGATCTACTTTTTATTCTTTAAAATAAATAATCAGACTTATTAATTTTTTTCAATAAATCAATTAAGACTTTAAAGCCCCAATTTTACGCATGTTGATAAAGTTCATGTAATGAACCTAGAACATTTATTATTGCATTAAAAAACCAAGTAAGCCTGATTATTGAGCTCACGGTGACAAACCTTACATGTTAGGACCCCAGAATAGTGAATATATAAATATAATCTTAATGAAATTGTTCTTAACCATTTAACTCATTTATGTGAAATGACACTTTTTAAAAGAATTATGTTCAATATTATTTGCCAGCTGCTGTTAATGTGTACCTGTTAGCAGAGGTTGGGCGGACCTTGAAGTTTTTATGAGCACAGTTTACGCCCCTCACCCACACTGCTGACGTGTAAGATGCCACTGCACCAAGAAAAGCCTAACGAAATATTATTTGGTAATGTTTTCCCCCAAGTCTACACTATTAGTTACATTTGGTATATAATATTCTTTTAGTTTTCAGGGGCCCAAGTCACAGAATTAAAAAATAAATGTCACCCTGGCCACGTAGGTCAGCTGATTAGAGTGTTGTTCTGATACCCCGAGGTTGCAGGTTTGATCCCTGGTCAGGGGCCATAAAAGAACCAACCAATGAATCCATAAATAAGTGGAACAACAAATGGATGTTTCTGTTTTTCCCTCACATCAATCAATCAAAATAAGTACATAAAAATAAATGTATTCTAGATTTGTTAGTGCAGTCATAAAACAAATAATTTATGATTGGTACATTTTGCCATTACAACTCACGATTTGTTCAGTCCCTTTATAATAAAGTGGGAAACTGACTTAAGTGGATATCAGAATTTCCATTAGAAATTCTTAACAAGGAAAGTAAAATTTCAGTGTAAGAATAACAAGTTGTCGTTGTTGTATATATTTTTGCAAAAGTTAAACAGATAAAAGTGCCGAAGAGGGAATCAAAGAAAACAGATTCATCTAAAATACCAACTTTACTTAATATGGATCAAAATCAAGAAAAACAAGAGGTAAAACTTTTTGTTTATAGCTTTTACTAAGGAATGCTGTTTAGAATCCTTCACTTGGTGTGTAAATTTATTATCATTGGAAAGTCATATAAAAATTCAAAATTCTGTAATCTTTGAGCTCTAGAAACAGATCTCTGTTTTCCTAGAATAACCACTTACTAAAGGTTCTTCATGCGTTTCCGGGGGTGGGGGAGGCAGTCAGTAGCAGCCTCACGTGAGTGTTGGGGTGGTGCTCAGGGAAGACTGTGTGTGTCATGCATGTCACCCAATGCCGGCCAAATAAACTGTGCCGGAGGAAATGAATGAAGGTACAAACATATGGTTGTACTGGCTGCAGGAACAGATGCATTTGTCTTGAGCCCATTCCCTCCTGGTTTTTCTCCAGTTTGTTCCCGCATCTCTGCTGTGCACCTGCTGTCCTATTTTCACAAATAGCTAGCTATCAGATAATCTTGTGGAAATGCCCCAGCCCCTACCCACCAGAGAATCTTGAATTTTATTTAGAAGTCTTGAAGCCCCGAACATCCAAATGAATACTCTCACAGGGGTGTCCAACCTGCAACCCATGGGCTGCATGCGGCCCAGGATGGCTATGAATGCAGCCCAATACAAAATCGTAAATTTACTTAAAACCTTTTTTTGCTCATTGGTTTTTGTTAGTGTTTGTGTATTTAATGTGTGGCCCAAGACAACTCTTCTTCTTCCAGTGTGGTCCAGAGACGTCAAAAAGTTGGACACCCCTGCAAGGTATTCTTTTTAGGGAAGGAGATTGTGGTGAGTACTCACTGGATTAGATCACATAGCTGGCCTTCTGTTTCTGCAAGGTCATCAACTTTGTTATCTCAGTTTCTTATTTTTTAAATAAAATTGATTATATTTCTATTCATGATAAAATTAGCACATGCCGATCAAGGAAATTGAAAGAAATTAGAAAAATCAAGAAACTTTGATCTGAAACTACTTAAGAGGCATTTATCTAAATCTGTTCAATCTCCACAACATTCAAATAAAATAGTTATCAGACACTGTTAGAATATTTTCACAGTGGCATTTATATTTTATTCTTGGCCTACAACCTGCTAAGAATGCGTAAGTCCACATTGCAGAGAAAAGACATTTTCTAGATAAAATAAGAAAACCATTAATGCTCATCTTCTAGTTCATTATAAAAAGTAAAAAGATGTCTTTAAACCTGGGTGACTTACTGACGTCATAGCCTGTCGAACAGCACACCATTTGCACGTTGTGTGAGTGAGGGGTGAGTCAGGGCTCTGGCGCTGGGCAGGCTGGTGATGTGCTTCATGTACTCATCCCACCTTCCTAGGAGAGCCGCCCCCCACCCTGCCCCGAGCCACAATTACATTCCAATGCAAGAAGAAAGGAACTCTTAAGACAATTCTGTTATTTCTAAAATACAAAAGTAAATAGGAAGGGAAAACCCCTTCTTGCTCATGTGGTGTAGAACTCTTGAAAAGATGACATTTTTAAGGGTGACTTTGTAACAGTTGTTACTAGAATAACAAGAAGTCATCTGATGCCGGTTGTAGTTTATTTGTACTGTCCATTCAAGTGCAGTTTTAACAAGTGACTGAAATTGCATCTAAGGCTAGTCCAAACGCTTTTAATAAATTAATGTCAGAATTAAGAAAATTCCCTAAATTTCGAGCTGGTAATTTGTTTTGTTTTGTTTTGTTTTTGGTAATTTGTTGTTTTAGAGCGCCAGAGAATATCACATGTTTTTAAAAATATAATAGGTAATAGCAACTTACCTGTTTTATTCTTGGTTCTGTCATTGACTTGTTTTTGAATTACCTAATCAGATCCAGGCACTTCCCAGGTGTACATTAAACTCATTTAGGCATTTTAGATGTATAGTAAAAGAGTACATATGTGCACTGAGTAGACTCTGACATAGAGAGAAACCCTAAATTACTGCTACTGAGTTGAGCGAGAGAGACAAGAGCCCACTGGAAAACTGCCTTCAGTTCTGGTTCGCGATGACAGTAGGAATACTTTGCTAAATAGCCTCCCTGTGCCTCACAAAGCAACCTCCAGGTGCAAAGTACAAGTGCTTATCTGTGGCTTAGCCAAAGACTCGCCATTTCCTCAATTAAGGTCCTGTTTCTATTTACTTTTTTAGAATACAGGAAATGCACAAACTGAAAGGAAGAAGAACCCGCCAGATGTAGAGTAGAAAATGCAGCAGCTGAAAATTCAGGGACTCCCAGAATCACTGTATGGTTTTTAAAAAAATCCTTTTTTAAATATTACCTGCACAAAAAATGTTGACTAATCATTCTACAGATATATTATAAAATCTGTGAAGTTATGTGTGTATTCACCTAATTTGTTTGTAAATGTATTAACCTTTAAATTATTCATGTTTTCTTAATTTGAACATTAATTTATAAAAACTGCTTGACTGGTACATTCTAATGTAACTACAGCTTATGTTTAGTTATATAATTTTGTCTGATGGTATCTCAGTTCACGTTTCATTGGCAGTCCTTCTTGGCTTCAGAGCTGAGCACACTAGGCATTTCCGAGCAAACACATATACTTGATAAGCAGGCAACATGGGTTTGAGTCCACACCAAACACTCGGAAACAGCATTTAAACATATCACGACAGCTGTGTTTAAGAAGGATGGAAGTTGAGCAAACCACTGAAGCAAATCTTTTGGCTTGACCAGCAGTTTATCATCCAGTAGTTTAATAGGATACGTTGTTACATATAATTTAATATTAATAGGCAGAGTTTTGGCAGCATATACTTACATTCTTATCTCTGGTTCTTACTTGGTTTCTGATTTTAGGGTGGAGATGGCCATTGTGAAGGGCAGAATTTGAAGAGGAACGTATTTTTTTTGTGGTAGCGTTTCTGAAATCTTAAACTACAAATTGGCATGTCTTCCCTTTTGATTTTGTGTGCAGCAGGAATGCAATGGGCTGTGAAGATGGCCATTCATCTGCATTAGCCTCATCCAACCTCATTTTGTTAGCAAACTGTTCACTGTTTTCTCCTTTCGTCTAAGGATTCTGTTGATGTGATGCTCTGATTTGGAATTAAAGTCATCTCCTGTCTGCCTGCCTCTTTCCTTGCCATGATTCATGAGTAGGTAACACATCCTGGAACATGGCACACATGGTACTTCTGCTGATCTCCGCCCTCTGCTGGTCACGTAACCTTCAATGTCAGTCATTTCCTAGGAGGCTTAGGCTTTCCAGAGGGAGTTCGTAATGAAATATCTAACCCATTGTTTTAAAAGCTATTCAGAACAGCAAATTAAATAAAACAAAATCTGTTTATTGCCATTACACGATTAAACTTATGTTCTGTTAATCAGCTGTGAAAGTATTTATTACATTTATAAAGTATCTGTAAATTATATGGTATTCAAATGTTAATTATTTTGTTATGCTTTTAAACAACTGTAAGTGGTCTTCCTTTCCTATTTAATGAAATAAGCTATATACAACCCTGAAGAAGTATATACCAAAATTCTCGATTGTCCTATAGTTTAAAAAACAATAAAATGAGATTATCCGATGTTTTACCAGAAGTCTACCTGATTTTATATTTACTAAAAGTAAACATGAAAAATAAAGGAAGGCATAACTTCTTTATTATATTATAATCTCTTCGAGTCTCATCAAAAGTGGAGTGGAATTCACATCTGTGTTGATCATACATGGTGCCCCTAACAGACCCCCGTTAGCTCTGGCTCTTCCAGGGAAACTGAGTTGTTCCCTGTGGCAGGTTTGACAGTTATCAGTCCATTCATTGCCTGCTGAACTGTATATTTGTGGATTCTCGGATCAGTATCAAAGGATTTTTTTTTCAATTTCTATCAAAAAATGCCTTCTGGGATTTTTACTGGGACTGTGTTGAATCTATCCACCAACTTGAAGAGAATGGATATCTTAATCATATCATCTTCCAAACCATGAGCATGGTACAAACTCTCCATTTATCTACACCTTTAATTTTTTTGTAATAGTATGAAGCAGTCTTGCACTTCATTTATTAAATTTATTCCAATGTGTTTTGTTTTTTGATGCTGTTATAAAAGGTATCGCTTTTTAAAAAAGATTTTATTTATTTTTTAGAGAGAGGAAGGGAAGGAGAAAGAGAGGGAGAGAAACATCATTGTGTGGTTGCCTCTCCCACACCAACTGAAGGCCTGGCCCACAACCCAGGCATATGCCCCAGACTGGGAATCGAACCGGCGACCCTTTGATTTGCAGGCTGGCACTCAGCCATTGAGCCACACCAGCCAGGGCATGGTGTTGGTTTTTAATATCATCTTTCAGTTTGTTGTTGCAGTACAGAGGTATACTTTGTTTGTCCATATTAATCTAGTGTTCTGAGACCTTGCTAAATTCACTTATTAGTTCTAGGATTTTTCTTTCCTTTGTTCATTCCTGCCTTCCTTCTTTTTTTTGCCTTAGTCTCCTCTTCTTCCTCCTTTTTCCCTTCTCCTCCTCCTCCTCCTTCTGCCTTTGTCTTTACCTTCTTTTTTGTATATCCTTAGGATCTTCCATATAGGCAGTTATAACATCTATAGATAAAGATACATCTTCCTTTGCAATGTCTATGCCTTTTATTACTTTCTCTTGCCTTATGTACCAACTAGGATGTGTGACAGTGTTGAACAGAGTAGTGAGTAGACATCCTTGCCTTGTTTTCCTAAGCCAGAGGGAAAACATTTAGCCTTTTCCCATTGAAGTATGATGTTAAGTATGATGTTAGCTATAGGTTTTATGTAGATGACCTTTATTAGATAGAGGAAGGTTCCTTCTATATTTGTTTGCTGAGTGTCTTTACCATGAATGGGTGTGAAATTTTGTTAAATGCTTTTCCTGTATCTACTGAGATGCTCTTATGATTTTCCTCCATTACTGTTATCTTTTTGAGCATCTTTTGTTATAATAAACCCCTTTCTGTGATAGCAGAGTTTATACTAATGGGTGGACTCCTACAGAATGGGGGCTGGTTACCAGAGGCACCAACCACATGATTGGAGGGTTGGAACTTTCCCCCTGACACTCTGACCTCTGGGGAAAGGGGAAGGGCTAGAGATTGAGTTCATTACCAATGGCCAAAAATTTACTCAATCATGTTTACATAATAGAACCTCCATAAAAACCCTGGACTGGGCCTGGCTGGTATGGCTCAGTGGATTGAGTGCTGGCCTGTGAACCAAAGGGTTGCCCATTCGATTCCCAGTCTAGGGCACACGCCTGGGTTGTGGACCAGGTCCCCAGCAGGAGGTGTGCAAGAGGCCACCGCGCATTGTTGTTTCTCTCCCTCTCTTTGCTCCTCCTTTCCCCTCCACAAATAATAAAAATTTTAAAAAACCCAAAAACTCTAAACTAAGGGGTTTGGAGCACTCCAAAGTTGGTGAACAAATCGAGGTCCTGCGAGCGTGGTGCACCAGAGAAGAAGGCGTGGGAGCACTGCACCCCTTCCCATATACCTCGCCCTATGCATCTCTTCCACTTGGCTGTTCCTGAGTTGTATCCTTTATAATAAATTGATGGTAAGTAAAGCACTTCCCTGAGTTCTATGAACTGTTCTAGCAATTTATTAAACCTGAGGAGAGGGTTGCAGGAATTCCTCATTTATAGCCGGTTGGTCAAAAGTACAGGAGGCCCAGTCTGGCAGTTGGAGTGTGAAGGGAGGGGCAGTCTTGTGGGACGGAGCCCGTGACCTGGGGGGTCTGCACTAACTCCAGGTAGTGTCGTAAGTGTCATGAGTAGAGGAAAGAGGTTTTCCATTTCTTCTTCTTCTTCTAGCGTCTGAGGAAAATGAGGTCATTGACTTGAGACTTTTTTTTTCTAACATAAGCATTTAAAGTTTTAAAGTTTCCTCTTAATCACACCTTATAAATTCAAGTGATTTGCTATCCATCAGGAAAAATATTTCCCAATTTCCTTTTGGGTTCCTTCTTTGGTCCATTTATTTAGAAATGTGTTGTTCAAGTTTCAACTAGTTAGGATTATTCCAAGTATATTACTGTTCTTGTTTTTTTTTAAATATATTTTATTTATTTATTTTTAGAGAGAGGGGAAGGGAAGGGGAAAGAGTGGGAGAGAAACATCAATGTGTGGTTGCCTCTCGTGTGTCCCCCACCGGGGACCTGGCCTGCAACCCAGCCATGTGTTCTGACTGGAAATCGAACCAGCGACCTTTTGCTTCACAGGCCTGTGCTCAATCCACTGAGCCACAACAGCCAGGGCCTGTTCTTGGTTTTTAATTCAGTTCCATTGTGGCCACAGAATGTACTCTGTATTATCTCAGTTCTGATAATTCCACTGAGATTTGTTTTATGTCCCAGCATATGGTCTGTTTTAGTGAACATTGCATTTACAATTGAGAAGAATATATATTATACTGAAGTTGAGTGTAGTGTTCTATTAATGGCAAGTAGGTCAAGTTGACTGATAGAGTGTATTAGGTCTCATATCTTTACTGATTTTCAGTCTATCAGTTGCTGAGGGAAGAATACTGAAATCTTCTACTATAATTATGGATATGTCCATTTCTCCTTTGAGTTCTCTTAGTAGTTTCTTTATGCATTTTCAAGCTTTGTTATTGGGTGCATATATATTTAGAACTATTATATTTCTGATGAAATTGAAATATTTCATCAGAAATATTCAGACCCCCCAGGTTATGGGCTCCATCCCACAAGACTGCCCCTCCCTTCAGACTCCAACTGCCAGACTGGGCCTCTCGTACTTCTGACTAACTGACTATAAATCAGGAATTCCCACAATCCTCTCCTTGCTTGGGTTTGATAATTTGCTATCTGCTGTCTAGTATCTGAAAACAGTGTTTTATATGTTTTTGTCCAGTTTTATTATTCCCTTTTATCAAGGTAAGACCGATACTTGTTACTCCATCATGGCTGGAACTAGAAGTTCATTTAAAGAGTTCTGGAGTGGAGATCTAGTCACTGTGAGTAAGGGAGATCCGATGAATAACACACTGACATTTATCTTAAGAATTTTAAAGAACCTTTAGAGTCATCACAAAAAGGTTATAGCTCTACCTTATAGAGAATGTCCCTGATTTATTGACTGCTGTTTTAGTTTAAGACCATTCCTAAGGGTGTGGATATGGAGACAGGAACTCGTCTGTTATCATGTAAGTAGTGGCTTGCCCATACTTTTCGTTGATTTTGTTGCCATTCTTATTCTGGTTATAGTAATGATTATTTATTTTGTGAGCTCTCTGCCAATAGTATGAAAGCTTGAAGTATGAAACTATGAAGTTTGCCAGTGAAACTTCAGCAGTAGACATAGTTGGTAGGATGTATAGTTTACTGGCTGATAATACTTGTCAGAAGGTATTATTCAGTTAAGTGTGTTTTCATTTTCCACATGTGATTGCCTTGTAAATATTTGTTACAAAGCTCTTTTAGAAAGATTTTATTTGTTTTTAGAGAGAGGGGAAGGGAGGGAGAGAGGGAGAGAAACAATGTATGGTTGTCTCTTGCACGCCCCCTACTGGGGACTTGGCCTGCACCCCAGGCATGTGCCCTGACTGGGAATCAAACCACCAACCCTTTGGTTCACAGACCAGCATGGGTGTTCTTAATAAAATTTAAATGAGATGATGTCACTTCTCTGCTCCAAACCCCAATGCTTTTCATTTCACTCAGGAACAGCCAGAGACATTACAGCACCCAACATGGCCCTGCACAGTATGCCTCTGCCCACTCCTTGACCAGGTTTGCTACTGAGACTATTTACCGCTCATTCTGGTCAGGCCCACTGGCCTCTCTGCTGTTCCTAACTATGCTCCTGCCTTAAAACCTCAGTTTTTGCTGTTTCCTCTGCTTAGAAATCTTTCCCCAGGTAACTGCATGATTGATTCTCTCCTTATTCTCCTTCTTATTGTTTGGGACAACCTCTTTACTGGTTTTTACTCATATATGAAGTCTTCTCTATCATTCCACTTAAAGTTACAGCTTTCCCCATTCTTATTCCTCTTTCCTGGTTCACTTTTTCATATAGCATTTCATATAGCAGTCTGACGAGCTATACATTTTATTTATTTTGTTTATTAAATGGTCTCCATCCACTAACATAGGAGCTACCCGAGGGTAGGGATTTAGAGTTTCATTTGCTGCTGTATTCCCTATGCCTAATACCTAGCATATCCTGGAACTCAGTAACATTTGCTTTGTGAATGAATGAATTTAAGTACTTTATGTAGTAGTCGCTTGAAAAAAAACAAAGAAGAATGAAATATGAGATAATTTTATAGGTGGGGTAGAATATGTTCTCTATGACAGAATAGTATTAACTGTTCAAGTGGCCAACTAAACAATTGTCCGATTGTTCAAGGAATAAGTAGCAGTCACTCGGCGTGGAGTCTAAAGTTGAAGATCAGCTGAACTTACTGTTCGTTAGTATTTTAATGAAGGAATTGAAACTTAATTGCAGGATGACAGAGGAATGCTCATGAGGAACAGAATTCTGTGGATTCTATTTGAGATTTGAGATGTCAGATAATTTAGAAATTTGTTTCTCAAAAATTAGAAAGGGGAAGGAGACAATGAAATTCAGATAAGGCAAGTGAAAGGGTAAGTAGAATAATGGTCTGCAAAGTGAGTCGCAGTACATGGGTCAGATTTTCACATCCCCCACCTAATGTCACCACAGTTCTGTTTTTCAGCCACTGTGTGTCAGGAGACCAGGAAAGTCCTAAAGTATACACTTAGAGCTTGCTATAGAGTGTGAGAGTGTGTAAGTCCTCTCAGTGTTATGCGGATCTCTCAATTAGCTCCCTTGGCTGAGAATAAGTGAAATGATTTCTTTGCTTAATTGGGTGGATATGTGCAGTATTGAAAGAATAAACAATCCCATGAAATGAAGTTTGCCTGAGATTGACTTCCAAACTGGCTTTGTGTTAAGGTTCTTGTTCTTCCAAATTAGATTTCATTTAATGGATAGCAGTATACAGATGGCAGGTATCCAGTGGCTGTTACATAGGCTATATGCCCCTCTTGCCACAGAGTCAAGATGAATCTGAGGTTTTCTTCTAAGTCATGTAGTCCCAGCGTCCTCCAGGGGGAGCTCAGGATCCAGCATTTTCCGGACCTGGACACAGTCTGCCCTGGCAACAGAGGACTACGCCATTGAGTTGTGTTGAACTGAACTAGTTAGTATATGAAGAGGGGGTACAAATATGGCAATGCTCTTTGCTCTACATCAATGCCTTTTGCTCCCCTAGATGAGAGATTCAATGAAAATGCACACTAGGAATTGGGTTTCCTCAGATGAACGACTCAACAGTTTTAGGACATTCGAACAGAACTCTAGATTATTTATGTGCATTTCAGGCAGCATCTCTTGGGGGTCCCTAAGTAGTTTTTCTGTGACTAGTATCATACTGAACTATATTATTACAGTGTTGAAAAGATTCTGGTGTCTCATGAAAAACTTTTAAAAACAAGATTTATTGTGGAATAATTCTGCTGTCAGTCTTCTGTGGATTGTTTTTTTGATAGATTTGGGAAGTTGCTTTCTTTCATTTCTATCCACTCAATAGAGTATCTACCAGTGGCAGACTATTTATTAAAACCATACCTATAAAATACCTGTTTTTTTTTCCTTTTAAAAAATATTTATTTATTTGAGAGAAGAGAAAGAGAGGGAGAGAAACATCCATAAGCGAGAGAAATATTGCTCAGTTGCCTCTCTCATGCACCTGGTCGGGGAACCGAAGCTGCAACCCAGGCATGTGCCCTCACCGGGAATGGAACCGGCAACCTTCCGTTTTGTGGGACGATGCCCAACCAGCTGAGCCACACTGACTAGGGCTTGGCCTCCTTTTTAAAAATATTCATTGAATGAGTGTTCAATTTTTATTAAAAGCCATATAGTAGAGATTGGTAATAGTGTCCAGATTAGTATCAGATTGCCTGAGTTCGAATCTTGTCCTTTACCACTGTACTGGGGAGCATGTGTGTGGTGCTCTATGGCTTCAGTTCTCCAGCTGAAAAGGGGGGACAAAAATATCTTATCTCTTAGAGATATTATGAGGACTTATTGAGATAAGGTTTAACACACAGGGCATAGTGGGTTTATAGTAATGAAATTTAGTTGTTCACAGGGCCTTTGGAGTCTGCCTCAAAGATGCAGGATAATGGTCTTTCACTTTAGTTCTGCTGTCTGCTTTTATCCTGACTTTATTCCCTGTGGTAGTAAATTAGGTCTAGAGGTGCCCTCTACTCCTGTCGCATCTACCCGTGAAATTCCGAGGGTATTTGTGCCTTGGTCTCCATTTGTCTAGATATGAACTTGGCATGGGCGACACATCAAATATATACTCTGCATGTAAAAAATGTTTCATTTGACACAAGAACAAACATGACATTTAGAGTTTTGAAAGAGGACCGTATGACATGTCTCCTTTTGTAGTTGCAAGAAAATGCCGGCAGACTCAGCAGCGCTTTTCAGAGTTGTGCCACACCAGAGGGGAGGTGCTCGCGTTGCGGTTCTGTTCCACCCTGGGGAAGCCAAGTCTAGACCAGCAGGTCCAGCTTTCCCTTCTGAGGCTGCACTGGATTTCCCGAGTCTCTGTGCATTAGAGGAGCAGGTGAGGTGACGTGACAGACTTAACTGTGTTAGGCTGTTGAGAGGATGACTTACTGGTTAGTATGGTATTGTGGAGCCTGCAGCTTTTAAATCTGAGGGCTTTTTTTGAGAAAAAGAATACAAGCTTGCACCCTGGCTGGTGTGGCTCAGTGGACTGTGCACCAGCCTGTGGACTGAAAGGTTGCTTGTTTGCTTCCCAGGCAGGGCACATGCCTGGGTTGCAGGCCAGGTCCCCAGTTGGGGGTGTTCAAGAGGCAACCGATCAATGTTTCTCTCCCTCTCTTTCTCCCTCCTTTGCCCTCTCTCTAAAAATAAATGAATAAAATCTTTTTTAAAAAGAATACAAAATTGAATTAAAAATTTGCTAAGGCCGTTCTCATGGCCTTAGAAGAAGCCTATGTAAAGAGCCTACATTGGCGTCTTGGCAATTTGTCTCTGCCAGGGGGATTTCCATTATTTGGTTCTCTGTAGCCACAAAAAATCATGCAGGGAAGTGGGCTATGGTGGAGGCAGTGGCAGCTGAATTGGCAATCAACCAGGTCAAGTTTTGAAATCTTTTGGGTAGGCAGTCATGCGGTAATTGCGAGTCCCAGCTCCAGTCCTTGGACCAAGCAGAGCTGTGAGCGAAAGAGGGTCACGGCTGGCCACTCAGGGGCTGCTGCTGTGTGGCACTCGTTCCCCCTCATTTGCAGGAAGGAACACGGACTGTAACCACAGAGACAGGAAGCATCCTGATGCATTTAACACCTTGC
>PVKM010011742.1:0-32738 GCA_004027735.1 Carollia perspicillata | reverse complement strand
CTTCTGTATCTATGATATCCAACCATTTTTAAAAGTAAAAAATAAGAATAAAGCAGCCTGCCATTCAAAACAATTTTTTTTGCTTTGTTTTTCTTGCTACATAGAAATATTATGAAAGGTAGCAAGAGCAGCCTTCCAAGATCAAAAACACACAATGAGAGAGTCAGTAAATAGGCAACTATTAAATAATCAGACTCATGTTCAACCCCAGAGATAAAGTTTCTCATTCAGTGGACTGAGATTGGGTCTGGTCAGTGGTATTATTCATATTATTACCATGTACTACAAGTGATTCTTATCACCTGGGAAATTTGTAAAATATGCTTTAGCACATATGACTATGGGGCCTGTGATTAAAAATAAATGTCCCTAGGCTCCTCCCCTAGAGAGTAAGACAAAAAGCCTATAATTTTGCTTAAAAAAAAATGTCTCCTAGTGAGTCCTTATGATCAAGCCAAGACTGGAAATGTTCTCAACCACAGACAGTCATGTGGCATACCAAGTCATCATTCATAAAATTCTTGTAAGTCAAAGAGAAGAAGGGTAGAGAGTCAAGTTAGAAAAAGAAAAACAAAGAGAAAGAAAAATGGGAATGCTAACAAAAATATACTTCATAATTCCCTCAAATACTACTGCTGTCACACAGTGCCATAGGTTGCCAATCTCAGCAATATGCCACGTGTAAAACACAAAAGAGACAATTGACAACAAAACTGCTTTCATGGATATCTTAAGCACTACTTAGGGAAGCGGGCAGAAAATTATGGTTTTCTAGGTTACCAAATATATCATGCCCAGTGTGCTTCAGAGTATAAGTCTCCTGAACCAGAATTCTTTTTATGATATTTCACACAAATGTCACCACCATTACTATAAACAAATCAGTAGGGAACTTAATTTTATGCCAAGTGCTCTGTCTGTTAAGCAACTGAAATGAATGCATTTCCACCTACTCCTCAGAACAACTCTGTCAAGTAAAACAAGAACAAATAAAAACAATGCCAGCTTCCCTACTTTAGAGGACTCGACTTCTATGTGTAAGTACTAGAAACTGAATAAGTGAAGCAATCCCTTTACCCATTATCCCTGCCCCATCCCTCCTTAATTTATGGCAATTTCTGAACAAAAATCTGAGCACACCCAATGACCAATACACAGATTGGTGTTAAGTTACCTGGCCTACTATGTTAGTGATGGAGGGTTATAGGGTACCAGATCCAGTGATTGTAACAACTGTTTCTTTAAAATATCACTCCAGAGAACTGCTCTTGGCCTTCTTTTCTGTATACCACTCTCACCTGACAAATATCTGCAACCTGCAATGCCTCGTTCCTCTTAATATCCTCTGCATTTTTCATTTATCATAATTTTCAGTGCTTTCTATCATGCCATACTTTGCTTACACATTATAATTATTGTTTCATGTTCCTCTCTGCAGCAAGAATATAAACTCCTCCAAGACAAGAATCTTTATTTTATGGGTATATCATGAAGTATCTAAACAATGCCTGGCAATATTAGGTGCTTAATATTTGTAGAATAAATGCACACATGGTCTCTCTTAATATTATCTTCTGCAGAGCCTCTGAACATGGCCACCACTTAACTATGGCAAAAATAAGAAGAACTTAATGCTAAAAATATGCATAAATTCTATGAAACAAACCAACTGTTAATATATGTGAATTCTAGGTGAGAGTCTATATGTTTTTTATTTTATGTCTATCTACATGTTTCAGAATAAAAAAAATGTAACCTTATAAAGTTTATTTCATTTTATATAATATATACCATATAAAAGCCTAAAAGAAAATACAGTGTGCTTAACAGAGATGTGTTTCATTTGTTCAAGTTTTCTAAATGTGCATTTCTTTTATCCCCCCAAAGTTTTTTTGTTAATGAGAAAGCAACAAGGTTTTATAATTCACAAGTATTGACAATATGGAGAAGATGTAATTATTTCTTCTGAAGTAAAATGTGTAATCAAAACAGAGTGAACAAAGGGTAGATCTTGAGCTGAGATTTAACAAATATAACTCTTGGGGAGAGTTATAATCAGTCATTTTCCCTCTTCAATTACTCAATTACACCCAAAAGATTCCATTCCACACTCCAGTCTTATAGTTATCATTATTGCCATAAATGTCAATGTAGCAGCCATTGGGCTTTGACATACATGAGTCATGTGTCATTTAAAGAAGGGGATATGTTCTGAGGAATGTAACATTAGGTGATGTTGTGGGAACATTACAGAGTGCACTTACAAACCTACACAATATATACAGCCTACTACACACCTAGGCTATATGATATAGCCTGTCACTCTGAGGCTACAAACTTGTACAGCATGATACTGTACTGTAGGCAACTGTAATGCAATGCTAAGTATTTATATAGTTAAACATAGAAATGGTACAGTAAACATACAGTATAAAAGATTTTTTAAATGGCATACCTGTACAGGGCACTTAGCATGAATGAAACTTGCAGAACAGGAAGTTGCTCTTGGTGAGTCAGTGAGTGACAGGTGAGTGACTGTGAAGGCCCTAGGACATTGCTGTATACTACTGTAGACTATATAAACTCTGTACATTTAAGCTACTTTAAATTCACTTAAAAATTATTTCTTTAATAATAGACAACAAAATTACAACTAAACTAGAACATCATTCAGAACTGTCAGAAATTGAGAGGAATGAAAGTCCTACAATACAGAATTAAAGAAACCATACATTGAGACTGGTAGGAGGAGCAGAGATGCAGAACAGGCTGGTCCCAAACCCACATGTGGTAGATAAAATTTGGGTGAAATATCTCAAGAACCAAGGGTCCCAGCCCCACACCAGGCCCCCCAGACCAGGGTTCCTGTGCTAGGAATGAGGTTAGTTTAAGGAGCCTCTGGGATAACTTCAAGTATACCAACATTTGCATCACAGGGGTGTGGAAGAAGAGAGAGAGCAAAAAATTGGAAACCTATTTTTAAAAATAATGACAGAAAACTTCCCTAACTTGGTAAAGGAAATAGACATACAAATCCAGGAAACACAGAGTCCCAAACAAGATGAACCAAAAGAGGGTCACGCCTAGAGACATCATAATTTAAATGCCAAAGGTTAGACATAGAGAGAATCTTAAAAGCAGCAAGAGAAAAGCAGTTAGTCACCTACAGTGGTGCCCCCATATGCCTTCCAGCTGATTTCTCAAAAGAACTTTGCAGGCTAGAAGGGATTGGCAAGAAATATTCAAAGTGATGAAAAGCAAGGACCTACAACCAAGATTACTTTACCCAGCAAAGCTATCATTTAGAATCAAAGGGCAGATAGCTTCCAGACCAGAAAAAGCTAAAAGGAGTATATCACCATCAAACCAACAATATACAAAATGTTAAAGGGTTCAGATAAAAAATATGAATAAAATGGCAATAAATCAACAATTGAATCTAACAAACAAAATAAACAAACAAGCAGAACATAAACAGAATCACGAATACAGAGAATGTTTTGATGTCTGTCAGATGGGAGGGGGGTGAGGGGATGGGCAAAACAGGTGAAGGGATTAAGAAGTACAAACTGGTAGTTACAGAGTAGTCATGGAGATGTAAAGTACAACATAGGAAATAGAGTAGCCAAAGAACATGTGCACATTCTGTCTGGAAAAAGTCTAGCCATTGTTAACGTAATGAGAATGTTGGTGGGGCGGGCAACATCGATATAATCTGGCAGCCAAGGCGAGTGGACTTGAATGTGCATGTGTGAACAATGATGACTTCAATGTTCTAGTCAGTGGGGGCAGTAGACACTATTGAGTGCCATGTGTACTGTGTGGCCATTGCATTAAATCTGCATCAAATTTTGCATTAAGCATGAACATTCCTCCACAGAAACTATTCAGATGATTTGGAAGACTTTCAGGGACAATGCAATGAGTGCAGCACAAATAAAAGTATGGCACAACTGCTTTCAAGATGATCGAGAATCTGTTGAAAGTGATCCATGTTCTGGAAGGCCTACAATAAGCAGAACACCTAAGAAGGTTGAACATGTACAGGCTGCAATCAACAAAGATCAGCGACTGACACTGCAAGAACTAGAAGCTGATCTGGGGATTACAAAAACTACTGTGAGCTAAGATTTTGACACAGGATCTTGGCATTATATGTATAGTGGAAAAATTCGTTCCATGGTTTCTGTTACCAGAACAGGAGGAACATCGCACTGCAGTTGCTAATGACTTGATTCAAACTGCTACCAATGACCAAGATTTCCTCAAGAAGATCATAACCAGGGATGAATTGTGGGTCTATGGCTATGATCTGGAAATGAAGGCCCAGCCATCCCAATGGAAGTTGCCTTGTTCTCCATGCCTGAAGAAGGCATGGCAAAGTCCGCAGCAAGATCAAGACCATGTTCACTGTATTTTCTGACTGGGAAGGTATTGTATATCATGAGAACACACCTCCAGGCCAAACAATTAATAGGGAGTACTACCTCAATGTTCTTCAACAGTTGAGAGATGCCATACCACAAAAATGGCTGCAGCTATGGGCAACTGGTGATTGGCAGCTTCATCATGACACTGTACCCACTCATGCATCACATCTCATGCAGAGTTTTTTGGTGAAACACCAAATCACCCAGGTGACTCAGTTCCCCCTACAGCCCAGATATGGCACCCTGTGAGTTACCGGCTTTTCCCAAAACTAAAATCACCTTTGAAAGGGAAGAGATTTCAGACCACGGATGAAATTCAGGAAAATATGATGGGGCAGGTGATGATGATTCCAACAAAGGATTTTGCAGAGTGTTTTGAACAGTGGAAAAGATGCTGGGCGAACTGTGTGAGGTCCCAAGGTGCCTACTTTGAAGGGGACTGAGGCATCATTGTCCTATGAACAATGTTTCTTGTATCTTGTATCTTCTTCAATAAATGTCTCTATTTTTCCTCTAGCACATAGTTCCCTCCAACACCTGATAAAGCTTAACATCATACTCCTTTAAAGGAGAAATGCTTAACTGTCTAGTCCATTATTGCAGAGCATGGATTGAATGGTGAATGTGTAGCACAAAGAAAATAAATTGATAACTGACACTTATCTTTCTGATTTTAACGGTATTTCGATAAGGCAGTGTTTCTCTCATTTAACAATAGGGAAAAGAAGAAAATGCATATAGGCTTTTAGTGTATTATCAAGGTGCAGAATCTGAAAAGGCATGATCTCTTTGAAATGTCATTTATTTTTAAAAATCAGGCAAATTTCTTATTCTAGTCTTGGCTATGATCCATGTGTACTTTAAAATAAAAATGTTTTAAATTACACAACAATTGATTGTCATGCCTAACAGCTTCTAGAGGCTGCCCACATTCCTGGGCTCATGGCCCTTTTCTCTACCTTCAAAGCTAGCAATGGCAGATTGATCCCTTCTCACATTACATTATTCCAAACTCCTCTTCCATCTCCTCCTTCTACTTTTAAGGACCCTCGGGATTACACTGGGCCAAAGTCCTTAACTAAACCACATTTACAAAGTTCCTTTTGCCATATTAGGTAACATATTAACAGGTTCCAGGACATGGACATCCTTGGGGGTCATTATTCTCTCTTCCATAGTAACTATCTCATTTCTCATCAAATTTTCAAGTTACTCATGTTTTATTCAATGTGTTATAATCTGTTACAATTACTATTATTTTGATGCCCAGTTGTCCTCAGTTTGGCCAGTAGAGACTTATTCAAAAGGCCCTTGTGTGTTTTTGACATGTTCCCATCATTCCTGAGTACTTCTTTGTTTTCTCCCACCAGATTTGCCAGTCCTATCCTGTTCTTTCCCTGCCATAGCCCTGAAACCAGGCAATTCTCCAAGGAGAATATCCTTGTTTGTAGGAGTCTTACACTGAAGCATTTTGTGGGTAAAGAGCAACAGATCAACAACTTACGATCAAGAATTAAGGGAGGATAAAAGGTCTCTGTACTATTCTTACAACTTTTCTGGTACCTCATAATTATTTCAAAATAAATATTATTTTATTTTAATCACATAATGTCTTCCAAAGTTCAAAATAAATTATTTGAGGCCTGTCTAAAATTAGTAGTGCAGATGACTGAAAAGTTACCAGCTATAAAAATCATTGTGGTTTCTCTCAGAACCTGGCAAACCAAATTTAGCTTTTAAAGTGTAATTGCAAAGATTATAATGAGCACTGGAATATTTGAGATTAAAGTTCTAACCCTGGTTCCATCACTTGCTGACTTAAGTTAATACCACTGTAATGACTCTCCTATCTTCATGTTATTCATTACACTGGTATCTAATAATCATATTTTATGATTTTTTCTATGACTAAAAATAACGTTCATTGGCAATTATAGAGGAAATATTAATTACCCACAATGTTAACATTCACAGATACCATTTGTCTTCATGTGCTATAAAGTTGTTCTCACAGGTTCTAACATCTTCTTGCTCTTCCAACCTGTTTCAGCTGTCCTTCCTCCCTGCAACCAGGCGGACCCATAACAGCTCAGCTCACCCAACATAGGAGGCACAAAGGCCACAGCAGTCTTGTAATATACTTCTTAACCAATTGCCGGAATTTCTTAGGCTTTAAACCCTTGTTCTATATCACTCATAACATTCACAATGGTTCTTCTTCTGATTCAACCATAAGTCTTTTTCCATGCTTATTTTACATCATTTGTACTATAATGTACTATGATTTGTATGCTTTGTGACTTAAAGTTGTAGCACTTTCCCTTATTGTTAAAACTCTTCATAACCGTTATGTTAATAGATGCTTAATGTTACATTATATGGCTGAATCATAGCTTTGTCTAACTATTCCCCTGCTGTTCAATATTAAAGTGAACCCAACTACAAATTCTATGATAAATTACAAATAATTCTATGATAAATGTCAATCTCTTTTCACGTTTCTGATTATTTTCTTAGGATCAATTCCTACATATAGAATTACCATGTCAAAGGAACATTTATTTTTTAATTGTATTGATTATGCTATTAGTTTTCCCAATTTTTCCTCCTTTATCCCCCCTCCACCCTGCACCCCAAACCCTCCAGCATTCCCTCCTTAGTTCATGTCCATGGATTGTACATATACGTTCTTTGAATTCTCTGTTTCCTATACTATTTTTTGACCTCTCCCCATCTATTTAATGCCTATCAATTATGCCTCTTCTTCCCTGTTCCTTTTCCTCCCTATTCCTCCCCCTGCACCGCCCCCTCCACCCCGCAACTTAAAACCCTCCATGTGATGTCCATTTCTCTGATTCTGTTCCTGTTCTGGTTGTTTGCTTAGTTTTTGTTTTCATTGTTTTTCTTTCTTTTATTTTTTAAGGTTCCTTTGTTGATAGCTGTGAGTTTGTTGTCATTTTACTGTTCATATTTTTGATCTTCCTTTTCTTAGATAAGTCCTTTAACATTTCATATAATAAGGGCTTGGTGATGATGAACTCCTTTAACTTGACCTTATCTGGGAAGCATTTTATCTGCCCTTCCATTCTAAATGATAGCTTGGCTGCATAGAGTATTCTTGGATGTATGTTCTTGCCTTTCATGACTTGGAATACTTCTTTCCAGCCCCTTCTTGCCTGTAAGGTTTCTTCTGAGAAATGAGCTGATAGCCTTATGGGCACTCCTTTGTAGATAATTCTTTCCTTTCCACTTGCTGCTTTTAAGATTCTCTCTTTGTCTTTAATCTTGGGTAACTTAATGATGATGTGCCTTGGTATGTTCTTCTTTAGGTCCAATTTCTTTGGGACTCTGGGCTTCCTGGACTTCCTGAAAGTCTATTTCTTTTGCCAGATTGGGGAAGTTTTCCCTCATTATTAGTTCAAATAAGTTTTCAATTTCTTGCTCTTGTTCTTCTCCTTCTAGCACCCCTATAATTCGGATACTGGAACATATCAGGTTGTCCTAGAGGTTTATAAGACTCTCTTCACTTTTTTGAACTCTTGTTTCTTCATTCTGTTCCAGTTGGATGTTTATTTCTTCCTTTTGTTCCAAATCATTGATTTGAGTCCTGGTTTCCTTTCTGTCATTGTTGTTTTCATGAATATTTTGCTTTATTTCATTTCAGATATCTTTCATTTGTTCTTTCATTTTTCGATCAAGCTCAATCAGTTCTGTCAGCATTTTGATTACCAGAGCTTTAAATTCTCTATTAGACAGATTGCCTATATCCTCATCACTTAGCTCTCTTTCTGAGGTTTTGCTCTGCTCTTTCATTTTGGCCCTATTTCTTTTTTCAGGGTCCCTCTTAAGTTGTAAGGGGGTGGGGTCTTAGGTATTCACCCAGGCAGGGCAAACCTCCTTGCTGTGCTGCTGCCACTGCCTGCGGGGGAGGGGCCAGAGAGGGAACAGTGCAGCTTGCCTGCTCATCTCTAGTGCACTTTACAACAAACTCCTGTGTGAGACTGGGAGTTTCTCCCACCACAGCAACCACAGTAGTCCACAGTCAGCTCTGAGCCTCAATTTCCCCTTAAGTCAGCCCCTCCTGCACAAGCTGTAGTCAGCCCCACCCCCAAGGTCTTCCACCTCACGGAGGTTTCTCTCCATCCACCGCCTTACCAGTCTGGTTGTCCTGTTTGACTGTTTCTTTAATTCCGTGGTTGTCAGAGTTCCATGCAGTTGATTTTCTGGCACTTCT
This sequence comes from Carollia perspicillata, assembly GCA_004027735.1. Classification (NCBI taxonomy): domain Eukaryota; kingdom Metazoa; phylum Chordata; class Mammalia; order Chiroptera; family Phyllostomidae; genus Carollia; species Carollia perspicillata. The sequence goes on along the minus strand of PVKM010011742.1, from coordinate 24,074 downwards.
GGTTGTTTATTGACTTTAGATTGGTTGTTATCCTCCTTCTGGTTGTGTGAGGAAGTGAAGGGTTTCTACCTATGCCTCCATCTTGGCTGGAACTCCCCCAAAGGAACATTTTAAAGCTTTATACATATTTTCACCTTGCTTTTCAGAAAGAATGTTCCTATTTACATTTCAAAGTAAATGTGCATTTCATTGCACAGATGATCCTTTTTCATCTTTGTTGGTGTTAGGTGAAGTCATAAATTATAAAAATAGCGAATGTTTCTTAAATGCTTACTACTGGGTTGGCTAAAAAGTTCATTTTGTTTTTTTTATAAGACCCTACTAGTGCTTAGTTGTCTTTAATTTCATTTGAAACTATTTTGTTAGACTGTATTGTGACAGCTGTCATATCAGCTTGCATATTTTTAAAAAATTTATCAAAATTGGTGAATTTTTGTATAGCCATTTTAATACTCAAGTTGGAAGAGAATATGCAACATTTTCAGCATATTATGCTTTATTATTTCAAGAAAGCTAAAAACACAACTGAAATGCAAAAAATGACGTGTGCAGTGTATGGAGAAAGTGCTGTGACTGACTGAAAGTGTCAAAAGCGGTTTGGGAAGTTTCGTGTTGGAGATTTCTTGCTGGACGTTGCTCCATGATTGGATAGACCAGTTGAAGTTGATAGGATCAAACTGAGACATTAACTGAGAACAATCAATGTTATACTACATGGGAGATAGCTGACATACTCAAAATATCCAAGTCAATAAACTTATTTATGAAAATGAAAAGTGTATCTTTTATTTTATGGAGAAAGCCATGCATACAGACTCTTTGGCCAACCCAGTACATCTCTGACTGAATATTTAACATGTATAATTTCTTTTAACCCTCACAACACTATCAACAGAGGTAGGTTCTACTACCTTTCTATAAAAATAGGAAATTAAGATTTAGATCAATAACATAAAGTGCTTATAACCAGGCCTAGCGTATATCAAGTACTTGGTAAGTCTTCACTCTTATTTTTTATTAATAAATTTTAAATTACAGGTAGTATTCATCAAGTATACAGCATAATGGTGAGATATTTATAATTTATGAAATAATCCCCCCAGTAAGTCTAGCACACATGGCACCATACACAATTATTATAATATTTTTTACTATATTCTCTATGCTGAACTTTGGATCCCCATCACTCTTTTTAAATAACTCGACCAATGATACCTCTTAAATAGTGGAGCCAAGATTCAAACACAGGTCTGTTTCATGAAATGCCAGTCATTCTAGACCATTCAATTATTGTATAGAGTTGCACTTCTTTAATTACCTGTGAGGTTGAAATTATTAATGTCTATTCATAATAAATTTTAAATATTTGAAAACTAAACATTTAAAAACTTCTTTCAAGGAAAACTGTTGCAAGCTCATACCCTTGGCCCACCCCTTCTTGGTGAGCTGAGGTACCCGATGTCCAGCAGACTGTGCCAAGCTGCAGGGAAGAGGGAGTGCCCTCTGCAGGTGGGGCGCAGAGCCCACTCTCTCAGAGGCAAGGCTTGGCTGATCGCTGCAAGAGGACCATCCCACTGCCCCATCTCTCGTCTGTGCAAATGCCTGGCCCAGAGACTGTGGGAACCCCGGTGCATACTGCAAGCAGGAGAGGGCACTGCCTCTACTCAGTGGGAGGGGTGGTTGCGCCCAGCTGCAATGGAGCATTTGACAGGAGATGGCATAGCCACTTTGCTTGCAGTTCAAGGCCCCAAGGGCAGGGAAGCCAGGCAGCCCCAGGACATGCAGAGTCAGGTGAGTGTCCCTCACCTGCCAGGATACCAGTAACTGAAGGTTCTTGCAGTGAGCACGCAAAAAGCCTCTCCCCCTGCTCTGCCTTCCAGTACCAGATTGGGGGTGGGCCCACAGGAAGACAGGCACATGTGCCATAGAAGTCAAACTGGCACAGGGGGAGGTGCTGGATCAAGGAAGTCTGTCAGTCTAGCTTAGGAAAACAGATTGGATGGGATGTGGACCCAACCAAAGCATGGGAAAGTTTGGGAAGTTAATTGATCATTTTGAGGAACCACCTGGACCATCCCACACTCAAGCTAATACAAACCCAGGGGAACAAAGCAGGCTATCTACTTTGGCATGGCTCACTGGTTCATGGCCTGCACTCAGATGGTGGGCTGGCCTATTCTCTCCAAGGGCTTCATGGCTACTAAGGCCATGTGATGCATAGCGTCTAGGAAGGAGTCTCTCTCTTCCTCTTTTACCAACCTGGTGATGCATTCACTGGTGCATTCATGCTACCTTGCAGCCTTGGCGATGCATGGCCCATGGCCTCCAATGGGGAGCCTCTCTTGCTCTCTCACCCAGCTGGTGATGCATGCATCGTGCGTTTGCAAGCTCTCCAGACTAGGAATCTACCACCCTGTGGCCACAGAAGCCACAAGGCCCACGGCCTCCAGGAGGGAGCCTGAAATGGGCAGCAACGGGAAACAAGCTAAGCTACCTGGATAACTGCTTAGAAGCTACCTGCAGGCCCAAAGGACAGTACTTCAAAAAGGGGCAGGAACTCTGGGCACTGGCTTTTGTTTTGGTGTTGCTGAGAATGTCCGGACTTTGTCTTGGTTTTGCAGAGGAGGTGGGCTTTGAGAAAGGGAGTCTGCCATTCTCCCAGACCACGCAGCATCTGAATAAAACCTCTTTCCCTTTTCACCAGCAACTATCTCACAAGTTTGACTTTGTGGTGGCAGATGGACAAACCCTCCTTTTTTGTTTGGTAACAAAACTAAAGTATATTAATAATAACTTATATATTCAAATAAGCTTCCACTCTAATCTTACTTTTATTATTCATGGATCTCTAAACAAGATTCAGTAATAAATATGGTTTGTGCCTAAAGCTTTCTCTAAAACATCAGAATTTAAGTCACAAATAATAATTCTTATTTATTTAAAATAAATTTTTTATCTTCACCTGAGGACACTTTCTCATTACTTTTACAAAGAGAGGATGGGAGAGACAGAAACATAAATGTGAGAAAGAAACATCGGATTGGTTGCCTCTCGAATGCGCCCGGACTGGGGGTCCTACGCACCCAGAATGGAATTGAACCTGCAACCTTTCAGTTACAGGATGATGCTCCAACCACCTCAGCCACACCAGCCAGGGGAATTATTATTAAATTTTAAATAAGTTATTATATTTAAACCTTTCTCCTAGCAAAAAGAAAACAGAATGAAATGTTTTCTCTTCTATAATATGGCCAAGTATATGTGACATGACACCAGGAATGCAATAATTTAATTAAATAATCATTCAATTCCATGCTACAGGGACACTCCATACTATTTATATTCAGAATAATCATACAACAGAGATCAAAATTCTTTAGTGCTCTACTTTCTTATTTATCTATATAATCCAGCTCACATATGTAAAAAAGAAAATAAATGACTGCTGAAAAATCAATGTTACATGCAAAAACTAGTTGTGTTTCTATACACCAGCAATGAACAACCCAAAAATAAAATTAAAAGAACAATTTTATGCCCTGGCTAGGTGGTTCAGTTGGTTGGAGCATCACTCCATACACCAAAAGACTGTGGATTCAATCCCCAGTCAGGGCACATACCGATGTTGAGGGCTCAGTCCCAGTCAGGGTGCATACAAGAAGGCAACCAGCTGATATTTCTCTCTCACATCGATGTTTCTCTTCTCTCTACCCGCACCACCCCCACCTTCCTCGCTCTCTAAAAATCAATAAATATATCCTTGGGTGAAGTTTTTTTAAAAATTTCATTTATAAAGGTATCCAAAATAAAATACCCAGGTATCAATTTAATCAAAGATGTGAAAGGATAGCCAAGATGGTAACAGCATAGGAGGATGCTGTATGGCCCCCACCACTGAGCAAACTGAAATAGAAATGTATACATAGAAAACAATCACTCCTGTGAGACAACTCAAGTATAAATGAACCTCTTCTCAACAAGGAGAGAAAGAGAATAACATACAGGGAAGGCTAGGAAACTGGGGGAGCTTTGCAGGAACTGCAGAAACTTTCCAGACTGGAGGTGACATTGAGTACCAGTTTACATCCCCCTCCAGCTCCATAGGGTGAACAGAAGCTCTATTAAAGTGTTTTGCCCTGCTTAAAGTCATACTTTCCCAGGCATTACAAATAAAGGGAGGAAAAAGAATCAACAAGGCTTCAGCATGAGCACCTGGCTTCCTTCCCCACAGCCACTCCAGCCCAGCCAGCCATTGTCCCAGATGCCATAAGTGACTGCCAGGCTCCAACTGACCTCCCAAAACTACCCAGCACATAGCCTACACAGAGGCTGCTTCTACACAAGGCCACTCACTTTAAAACAAACAAGAGCGAAGTGCTATAAAGAAGGCTGGGGAGTCACAGGAGCCCTCCAAGAACTACAGGAATTCTCTAGGATCAAAGATGCTGCTCAGAGCCATTACATACATCCCCTTCCACTTCCACAGAGTAGATGGCAACTTTATCCAGGTGCTCTGGCCTACCTGAGAGGCCATCATGGAACATTCTCCAAAAAAAACATCCACCAAGCCCATTTCAGCTCCAAACAAAGGGAGCAAGCAGGATCAACAGGGCACTACTGTGTGCACTGGCCTCCCCATTCAGGGCTGCTCTGGCTCAGTAGGCCAGCACCCCAGAAACCATAGGCATCTGTTTAGCTCCAACTAGCCTGCCAACACCACCAGCACACAGAGCCTACACAGAAGCCACTTCCGCACAAGGCCACTCTTCCAGACTGAGAGAGCTGTTTTGTCCAGTTCAAATAAATAGCCATAGAAAGTCAAACAAAATGTAAACATAGAATATTTCTCAAATGAAGAAACAAGGAAAATCCCCAGGAGAAAATAAAAAAAACAATAAGGAAATGGAGATAAGTAATTTGCCTGATAAAGAATTCAAAGATACAGTCATAAGATGCTTACCAAGTCTGAGAGTGAAACAGAAAACTTAGGAAGAACTTCTTTTAAAGAACCAAGCAGAGCTGAAGAATATAGTAACTGCAAATGAAAAAAAAATACATTGAAGGAATCATCAACAGAGTAGCCAACAGAAGAACAAATCATCAACCTGGAAGACCAACTACTGGAAATCAAACAAAACAGCAAAAAGAAACAAGAATTTTTCAAAATGAGAATAGTTTAAGGGACCTTTGGGATAACATCAAGCACACAAACATTTGTATTATAGAGGTCCCAAAAGGAAAAGAAAGAGAAGGAACAGAAATTTTATTTAAAGAAATAATAGCTGAAAATCTTCCTAATTTGGAAAAAGAAAGAGACATCCTGACTCAAGAGGCAGAGTTGCACACAAGATGAACCCAAAGAGACCCACGCCATGACATACTGTAATTAAAATTACCAAAAGTTAAAGATAAAGAAATGATCTTGAAGGAAGCAAGATAAAAACTATGCTGACTATGAGCTGACTTTTCAGCAGCAACTTTACAGGCCAGAATGGGATGGCATGACATCTTTAAAATGATGAAAGTAACCTGCAACCTAGAATAATTTTCCCAGCAATGTTATTATTTAGGATTGAAGGAGAAACAAAGAGACCCCAGACAAGCAAAAACTAAAGGACTTCATCTCCATTAAACCAGCTATAGTGTTATGGGCATAAGGATAGACATAGACCAAAGGAATAGAATTGGGAGTCCAAAAATAAACCCATATAGCTACGGTCAACTTATTTCAACAAAGATGCCAAGACCACTCGCACAGGAAACAATAGCTCTTTAACAAGTGGCACTGCAACAATTATGTAGTCATATGCAAAACAATGAGGTTGTACCACTAACTTATGCTACATATAAAAATTAACTCAGAATGATTCAATTACCTAAATATAGGAGCTAAATTGATAAAACTCTTAGAAGAAAATATAGGGATAAATCTTCATGACTTTGGATTCAGCAATGGATTCTTAGATATGTGGTATCACAAGCATGAGCAACAAAAATAAACTGGTCTTCATTAAAACTCTTATGCATCAAAGGGTATTAACAACCCAATTTTAAAACGGTTAGCCTGGATTGGTGTGGCTCAGATGGTTGGGCATCATCCTACAAAACAAAAGGTTGCCAGTTCAGTTCCCAGTCAGGGCACATACCTGGGTAGCAAGTTCAATCTTCAATCAGAGCACATGTAAGAGGCAACCAATTGAAGTTTCTCTCTCAAAACAATGATTCTCTCCTCCTGTCTCCTTCCCTTTCTCTCTCTCTAAAAATAAATGAATCAAGTCTTTAAAAAAAATGGTCAAAGAAGTTGAATAGGCATTCCTCCAAAGAAGTTACATGAATGGCCAACAAGAACATAAAAAGATGCTCAATTATCATTAGTGAAATGCAAATTAAAACCACTATGCGACACTACTTCATACCCACGATGATAGCAATAATATTAACTTCAAAAAAAATAGAAAAGAACAAGTGTTGGTGGCAACAGTGTAAAGAAACTAGAACCTCATACATTGCTGGTGGAAATGTAAGATAATCCATGCACTGTGGAAAAGAGTTTGGTAATTCCTCAAAAAGCTAAACATAGGATTACCATACAACCAAGCAATTGAACTCCTGGTATATAACCCCCACCCTTCTGAAAATAGGCATGCAAACAAATTCTTGCACATGAATGTTCACAGCAACAATATTCACAGAAGCCAAAGGGTAGAAAGAATTCAAACATCCTTAAACAGATAAGAGGCTAAAGTGTGGTATATACTATACAACAAAATGGCTTAGCTATAAAACAGAAAGAAGCACTGACACAACAATGTGACTTATAACAACATGGAATAACCTCAAAAACAGTGTGCTCGGTGGAAGCAGCAAATACAAAAGGTCACATATTGTATGACTCCATTCATATGAGATTTTCAGAATAAATATGAGATATCTAGGGTATTCATAGAACTAGAAAACATTCTGGTGGTGGTTGGGGCTGGGGGCAGCAGGAAATGGGGAATAACTGCGTAATGAGTGTAGGGTTTGATTTTGGAGTGATAAAAATGGTTCAGAACTAGGTGGAAGTGGTGGTTGTACAACACTATGAATGAACTAAATGCCACTCATTATTAACTTTAAAATCATTAATTTTATGCTATATGAATTTCACCTCAAAAAAATCTTGAAAGCATTTAGTGTTTATAATAAGTGTTGGACAAACGTATAAATTATAAGCACAGTTCTTCCTTTTTGAAGGTCAAACACATAAATTACAAGCACAGTAATTAGACAAATAAAGAAAGCACTCTTCAACATTTAAGGTTTTTTTTTAAATTCTCACCAGAGGATACATATTTATAGATTTTAGAGAGGTAGGAGGGAGGGAGGGTGGGAGGATGGGAGAGAAAGAGGGAAACATGGATGTGAGAGAAATATCTATGTGTTACCTTCCCCACAGACCCTGACTGGGGATCAAGCCCGGAACATTTTGGTGTACAGGACAACACTCCAACCAAGTAAGCCACCCAGTCAGGGCAACATTTGAGTCTTATGTCTAAGCAAAACAGTAATTCAATTCCTATTCTATTCCATGACGATTTAGAAATATTCACCTATCGCCAGGTATGATTATTCCCCCCTGGAAATTCCCTCTATAAAGTTTAACTGGATAGCTCGATCATTAGAAAGTGACCCTGAACTACAAATCGCATTCAATTAAACTTCAACAAATGTCCAGTCCCTTAGAAATGATTATAAATCAAGTTCTTACAATTGACCAGAAGTAGTTCTCTTATTTCAATAAGGAGAATATCCCAACATTTCAGTTGTCTCTTCAATTTACATTAGTGTGGTTATAAACAAAATATTGAAATGTTTTAATGTCTAAACTTTTCATGGTTACTACTACTCTAAAACTACAAAACTGACAGTTCTCAAGCTTTATTTCAGAGTTAAAAGACTGACTTCCTCAGTTACGACTATGCCATTGAAGTAACTAGAAAAACATAAATATCTTCCTCATGGATCCTTCCTTCAAGAGAAATACAGATATAAAAATGCCTGATCATGTTACCACATAAAATTCCTTAACAGATTAACTTTCAGAATAAAGCTCAAAACTAAGTTGTGATTTAGCACAGAGAGTTCTTCATTAACTGACTCTTGCCTACAACTCCAACTTTATCCCTTGCTATACCTTCCCAGTCTTTCTTCTCTGGCCATATTAATGTCTTCTTCTCCTAGATGCTTATTATGTGCCAATTTAAACTAATTTACTTTTTCATTATTCCCATTATTCTTTAAAGTCCTTGAAGTTAGAGACTAAACTTCTCAATCTGGTATACTCAGCACCTAGAAAAATAGTCAAAGGCTGTTGTAAAATTAAAATATGAAAGTATGAGTAAGTATGAAGATCCATTATCAGCATGTAAAATAGTATAGTTTATATTTCCTATGTAGCGGCAAAAGGGAGAACTATATATTGGGCTATAATGGGCATTTAAAAAAATTACAATGTGGTCTTCCTAGTAAATAACATCAAATAGGTAACAATAATTTTGTAGGTACTTTTTTAAGTATCTCCTTCATTAATAATATAAATTTAGTCCCCTATTATTATTCAATGAAAGCTCATGATCAGCTCTACTTTACATCATAAAGTGAAACATTACTGTAATAGAGATTTTGCAAGAAATCTTAAAAACAGATTTGTTAACTAGAAAATTCCAACTACTTCCTTTTACAAATGAGGAAATGAACTAAGAGGTCAACTCATTTATGAAAAGTCACCCTTAGTGTTGATATTTTCAGCTACAATATAACCTCATTTCTATTTCCACCTCATAGGCAAGACAGGTAATATATATGCACCCTTTTCATTTTCCCTGCCTTCAATCTAGTGAGAATATGGGTTCATAATACTTGCTACATTTTACTGATTTCTTTAAGAACTGGCCTCATGTTAACACAACCTCCTTCTCCCCATCATAAACATTTAATTAGTATCTTTATTTGCTAATTATTAAATACATCTAAGTCATTCTATTAGGAAGAAAGGAAAATGGGGGGACACACATGAGTAGGAGTGACACTGTCCCTTCCTTCAAAGTGCTCTACAAAATTAGGTGCAATCTGGTATAGTACTTTTACTATTAAGATGGTGCTTTTATAAATATATAGTACAAGAAAAATCTAATTACTTTCCATTATTAAAATATATCTTATTTCTTCCCATAGAAGATACGCTCTATGAGGTCAGCTCTTTGGTTCACTAATGTACTCTGAATGCCTAGAACAGTTCCTGACATAGAAGGTACTTTAGATATTTGTTGGGTGAATGAATGCCATAGAAAACCTGTAAGTAGCAGGATCCAAGTAATGTTTCCAACAATAGTGTGACAGAACATGTGAACTTTTCCTTGTCCTGTTGCTTGAGCCTAATGTTCACTTTTTTATTTGACTGGCCAGTTACTCAGGCCTTGCATTACAAGAAACTAAAATAGTTCAGAGATGCATAAATTATACTGCTTAATTTATAACATCACGCTCTACTCAACTGCACCAAATCCTAGAAAATCTGCCAACAGAGGAAAGCTATAGGCTCTTCTACTACTTAGACCTGACCCATTTTTTCTAGTGCAAAGTGTCTCCAGATGGTTTCCCTTCTTTCTTATCAAAGGTCAGAACTGGTATTATCATCATCATTTTATAGAATGAGGAAACTGAAGCCAGAGAATAGATAGCACAGAGATTCATTCCCACCATACCAGGTAGCTTTCTCCTCATCCTTTGAGGTCCTTCTTCTTCGACAATCTTAGCTATAAATACGCAGAACACAATCCTTCTAGGTCCCCTCTTGTTACCATCCCTGTAACAAGCACTCAGGCTCTCTGATGTTAAAGGTTTTGCTATTAATCTCTTGAGGATAACAAACAGGAGATAACAAGAATAACAAATCTGGAGATGTTACAATTAAGAACTGTGTTGGCCAAATAAGTGCCTGGCCCCATATAAAAATCACAGCATCTTTTCAAGTTCTTAGTGAGCCTCCAATTTATTGGCTCTTTTTGAAATGATCAATGGGAGTCTTGCTAGGTTTCCAAAATTTTACCTCCTTACTTACACTACCTTCCCTCTTATCTTCCCATGACATAGAACATTTCACAGGGGAAAACAGTGGGTACATCTCTATCAAGGGAGAAATTTGCATTTCTGAAGACCTTCAGGAGCCACATCACTCCTATGAATCTTTGACTCTCAGGCAAATAATTGCTATAGACCATTTCCTCAAAATGTGAGCTATTTGTCTCTTCCCTTTTTATGGAATTCACAAAGCTCCCAGTACCCATTTTACACTGCCAAACATCTGAACAACTCTTCAGCTCTGAAACTCCCATCATGAAGTGTTCTCCTAAATCCCCTTCCACCAAAACCTATTCTTCACAAAATCCTTCTTTTTGTTAATAGCATCATTACCCTCTCAAAAATTTGTCCTACACTCATATTTATGTCAGTTCCCATGCCAATGTCAACATTTCTCAGCTCTCTATACCCTTCACTACAATCCCACTGTCATCACTTCTTGACTCAACTACTGTAATTAAACTCTGCAGACTTCTGTTAAAGATTAATATCCACAAAGAGGGGTTCTTTTCAACTAAGAATCTTGTACAAAATCCTTATGCTGGCATTTAAAGATCTTCATAATCTCTATCCTGGTATCCTTACCAGCCTGTTCCTTAAACAGACAACTTGGGCAAATGCTTTCCTATCTCTGCACCTCTGCTTGGGCAGTGCCCTTATGTGGAGCTAGCTTTCTTCTCCCATCCTCCTCCAACTAACAATTTCTGAATGGCCACATCCTCAGAAAGGAAAACAGCTGAGGCATATCATTTATTGAACACATATTCTCTCTAGCGCTTTTATGAATTACCCTAATCCTCATAGAAACATAATGGCTTAATACTACATTTCTTTTTTTTTGAGGAAGGAGCTGAAGAAACTGAGGGCCAAAGGCATTTACCCAAAGTCATCCATCACCCAAACCAACAAGAAAGGAACCCAAAATAACTCCTTAGTATTCTGTATTTTTTTAATAAAACATGACACCTAGAATGCCTCTGTGCGAATTTCAGTAACTCCACTAACAATATACCTGTGTGAAGTAAGCAAGTAATGCATTTGTGATGCCTTTGTTCTCCATCTATAAAAAGGGGATAATGGTACTAACCACCACACTGATAATAGTGAGGATTACATGAGACAATATGAAGTGCTTAGAATTGAATTTGGCCATGCTAGCTATTATTACTGTCATTGCTATTTATATGCTAATGACATGTAAACTCTGACAATACCAATTATGCTCTCACTGTTCCCAAATCAACTTTTGCATAATGTAAGAGCTTAATACTGTTTTTTATATATATGCTCAATATTTGCAGAATACATAAATTTTTAAACAATGATTAACCACCATAATGTATTAAAAGAAATTCACTTGTCTATTAATTGTTTCCTCTTTTAAGAAAACTACAAGACTTACCAACTTTCTTCCCTTTTTGTCATGTGAAACTACCATATGCAATGCCATATGGTAGTAACACATCGAATGGTGCAAAACACAATTTTGATTCAAACTAATCTTGCCTTCTACTAAAAATTAATTCCCAGATTTTAAAATGTTCAAAATCATACTTTTAATTTAAACATTAACTGTTTTTAGGTCATACCAACATGAAGTAAGCATACCACAATATTTGACAAAGCCATCTCATTTCATACACCTCTATGGCAATAACTATAAAACATAAAATGCCTTCCTATCCAATTTACTTGAAGACATAAGTCTATCATACCCTTAGTCCTACCCTTACTTACTAAAATTAGTGCCTGAAAACTTCTAAGATCTGAAAGTCTGTTACTCTGAAATGCAGAAAATAATCAAAGGAAGGGTGCCGAATGCTAGTAACAAAATGCCTGAGAGAAATGAGCTTTTAAACAAGGATAGATGAGAACTGACTCCAAATCCTTCCAGCTCTCTTCAAGTACTAAAACCTCACAAACCAAGATTCTGTCTACGTGACTTACTATATTACACATGGAGACAGCAAACTGGCTGGCTTCAAATAAAGGCAGAACTAAAAACATTAGTTCTGATTAGTTCTATTTCGATTCTGAAACCAAAATAACTGGGCTCTACCTAATTATTTGTAAAAAATTGAGGCTTAACCATGTAACATTTTATTTTGATTAATTCTTACAATTCCTCCCTATTTACAGTTACTATCACAGAATTAGTATATAACAGAGCTTAAGGCTGAACCCAGCCTGACCCCCAAGTTTGGGATCCAGTGTTTTGACATAATCCACAATAATATGGTAATCATTAACATCTTCCTCTTCAAACACACATATTTAAAAACAAACAAAAGCTTCATGAAATATTTACTCTTATTCTGCAGAATGTCCTCTGATATTTTTCGACATTTCTTGTCTCCTGTTTAAAGGGTTGTTTTGTTTTGTTTTGTTTTGGTTCGTGGAGTTCATCTCCTCAACCCATTAAAAATTGTCCTTAAATAAATTAAACACTTCAGTCTTGAGTTTATCTGTTTCTCTCCTAGAACTCTTTGGCGGCATACCCATCGTGCTTATATTGTATCAAACTGTAGATGTTCTCCTTGGAAAACAACAGATCAGTGTTGACAGAAATGCCTTCATTTTCGCTGTTCCTGCTGCATCACCGGCAAATAACAGTCAGGCAGGTTTGGCGCAACAAAAGGACCTGAGCGGCTGCCCACGGTGCTGAAGCTGAGGATGATACGATAGTTTTGGAAATTTACTATTGCCAAATTAGGGCAAATACAGGAATTCACCACAAGCTGACAGAGAACACGCTGGCTGCCACCCTAGTTGCTTCAGTGCCTCTGGGGTCGCCAGGCTTTGGTGTCGCCCACTCCCTCTCTGGTACAGAGTTCTTTCAGCTGTGCGGCTCAACTCAATAAGCTTCTGGGAAGAGCAGACTTTAAGAGGGCAGGGACGTAGAATCAATCTGTCCCTAGCAGAGTCACGGCCCAGTTTGAATCTGAGCTCCCAGTGGGGCAGGGGAAAGGGATCGGGAGGAGGAAAAAGGTTGGAAGGAAAGGAGGTGACAGCTCTCTTCTTTTTTCAAAGATTAACGAGTCCCCGCAACTTAAGTCTGGCAACTTCTCCTGGGGACTTTGCGGCAAGTGCCCAACCAAGAAAAGCCCTCCGAGCTCCTGCCACCTCAGCAGGGGAATGTGTGAAAAGACATACGGATAAACCAACAGCTTTAGATACAAACAAAAACTCACGGGATGGAAGTGTGGGAAGACTCAGTCTTCCCAGGGCAGAGCTTTTATTTCTTTACCTTTTACGAAAAGCAGACGAGGGGGTGTGTTCTTTGGGCCAGGCCCGCCACCCGGCGCTCCGAGGTGGCTTCGAGGCTGCTTCAAGTTCGTAGAGGTGCTTACCTGGAAGCCTGACCCTGCAACTCAAATAAGCTTGCTGGCCGCGTCTCTGCGAAGTACTCCCTACCCCGACTCCATATCTGAATATCCGCACCGATCCTACCGCCCGCCCGAGTCTAGCGGGACGACAACACCTAGCAAGGCGGAAGTCCCGCCCCATGCACCTCATTGGCCTACAGCCGAAGTCAGAAGTAAGCCATTGGGCCACAGAGCTGCTCGCTAAAGTTCCTTCCCACTCTCACGCCCAGTGTCTCTGCCAGCCTCTGCACGGCTTGCAGAAATACCCAGTTCGCACTGTCTCGTTCTTGGCCACGTGATTTCTCTAGAGGGAAGGGCCAGGCGGGCATACTTCTAGAGCAAGACTGAAGAATCTGACCTGTTTTCGGCCGGGGAGGGAGCAGACTAACAGAAGTGATTGTGTCCCCAGGAGTGGGGATCATGAGGTCAGGAGGGGACTGGACCAGCCACCCTGGTCCGACCTAGTTGTTGGGCCAAAGCAGCCTGCAATCCAGCTGCTGAGCTGCCCCTGGGAGGGCCTGGCGCTGGTGCCAGCACCACCCTCGCTTGACAGGAGGAAGAGGCGAGGAAGAGGCCTCATCCCCTTAGCACCGAGTCTGTATCCTGAGAGTAGTAGAATGGGTGCCATCAAAGCAAACGCCTTTGAGTCGGGGCCGAGGTGTTAGAGGTGTGAGCAGCCGGAAGGCTAAACCAGGGTCCTACGCCTGTCTGGGAGCCAAGTTAGCGTTAGCATTTCGGGCCGGACAGGAGAATATGTAAAGAATCCACAGGAATTCATACATGTATGGGTGAAAAAATTTTTACAGAAGGTGACCTCATAGGGTGTTCTGATCATGAATTCCAAACTGGTCAGGTCATTGTGAGTAGTCCCGCCCCATGCATAAAACTTCTTTAGTGAAAAGTTTTTAAGCAAGCCCTATTCTTTGTGTGCATCTACATTAACACACCTTTGAAATGCCTAAGGAAATGCCCCTGGAAGGTGTAATCTCCCTCTAGAAAGCACATGATTTTGTTAACTATAATCCAACCCCTACCCTACTTTCGCCCACCTTTATATAATCTTCCTTATTTATTTCCTTACCTGAAAATGCATAAAAGTCATCAGAAAACTGTTGTTCTCAGAAGCATTTGAGATCTTGATTCCCAACAATTGTCAGTTGGGTTCAGATAAACTCTAAAGATTTGGATGTTTCTTACGTCGATCAGCATACGTATACAATAGACAACTTGGAAAAGTATCAAACAAAACTTTTAAAAACTTTTAGGAAATTTCTGGCCAAAGATTAGAAAAGATCCATTTCTTTATCAAGTTTTAAGTTAACAAATAAGTTCATTTTGTAAGATAGTGAAAGGTGCAAAACACAAAAAATCAGGCACCAGGCAAAAGGATTTTTCAAAAAGTTTATTTTCCAGGAGTTAACAAAGTTCAGACCAAAAAAAAAAGGGGGGGTCTGTTTAATGTTAACACTCTTTAAGAAATGACCTGGTCACTAATGTGCAAAAATTTATGTAACATTGTAATATAAAGACAAAATGGCATTATCTGGGCAGGTTAAAAAAAACATTTTCTATAACAAAGCAAATTCAACCCAAGGAATAAACCCTAAAGAAACACAGAATAAATTCATATAAAAGTATATTATGGTGAATTTTTTTTAATTAAAGAAAAACAGAAGTACTTAAGTAAGCAGAAAGAAAAATAAAATACTGCACTTATAAAGGAATAGAGACTTTCCTTCTCAATAGCAACAAAGAACCTCAATGAAATAATATCTTCAAGTGCTAAAATAAAATAATTATAATTGTTGACCTACAATTATATGCCAAGCCATGTTAGCATTTAAAAGTGAGGGCAAAGTAAAGACATTTTTGGAGGAAATAACAGCATTTACTCCTAAGAGAATTTTACTGAAAGAACTTCTAAAGGATGTCTTTAAAAAATTGAAAATTGAACTTGAAAGAAGGAGTAAGATATAAGAAAGTATGGAGAAGGAAGAAATTGAGTATAATTTTCAAACCAGTAGATTTTAAAAAGGAAATAAAGAAAACATACCCAATAGAAAGCCAGTAGGTAAGGGTAGGAAAGGATCAAATAAGAAGTATTGTAGATGGCAAATATAAAATGAGAAATAAAAATTACATCAATAATCTATAAAACAGGTAAATGGGATACATTTACCACTTAAAAAATAAATATTCAGCCCTGGCTGGTATGACTCAGTGGATGGAGTGCTAGCCTGTGAACCAGGGAGTCACCTATTTGATTCCCAGTCAGGGCACATGCCTGGGTTGTGGGCCAAGTCCCCAGTGGGGGTAGGGTGGCATGAGAGTCAACCACACATTGATGTTTCTCTCCCTCTCTTTCTCCCTCCCTTCCCCTCTCTCTAAAAATAAATAAATAAATTCTTTAAAAAAAATAAATTTTCAGCTATTTATTTTTTAACAAGACATGGTGCTAGAACAAAGGACAGCCAAAGATTGATGGTAAAAGAACAGGGAAAGATTTGTTAAGCAAACAATAAGCAAAACAAAGCTGGTATAGCTGTATTATTATCGAGGGAGGATAAACAGACCTAAAGTCAAAGAGCACTGTTACTAGCATAAATTGAACTACTAAATAATGATTAAAAAGATTGCAAAGAAGTTATAATCATCTTGAACCAATATGTATATAGAAACATACCTTCAAAATATTTAAGGCAAGAATTTACAAGCTTATCAGAAAAAGTTGGCAAATCCACAATCATAAAAGAGTTGTGTATATCTTTAAGCAAGGTTCATTAGTGATAACATTCTCATGGAAGAGAACAGGCCTAGCCAAGATGGACGAGTAAGGCACAGGCATTTGATTGTTTTGTCCTGAGGAGTTATATACATATCATTTTAAATAACTGATAAATCCAGCAGACAAAAATTTTATAAGAATAGATTATTTGGATAACAGAGAGAACACATAGAGAACCCTGTAAACATTTCTTTCAGGCATACCAGAAATCTTTCCCAAAATGGCAGCATATGATATTAGAATACAAATCTCAAAAATATCAAAGAATCAGTGGCATATAACCCATGTTATAAAACCAAAATATAATATTAGGTTTCAGTGGTTGATAGAATACATTTTTTTAAATTCTAAAGGAACACTATGAACAACTTTAGATAATGAATATGAAAAATGTCAAGCGAACAATTTCCTAGGTAAAAGCTTTAACTTACCCAAACACCTGAGAAGATGTGGAAAATCTGAGCATGCTAAGGAAATTTAAACAGTTCTCAAAACTCTACAACCTTCCTCCTCAGAAAATCATCTCAGGTAGGTTTTAAAGATAAGTTCACCACATCTTCAAGGAATATATAATAAAATTTTTACAAACCATTTCATAGAACTAAAAGAAAAACCTTAGTTGTTTTGCAGCCAATTTCATTAAGGTAGTATAACCTTGGTGCCAAAACTGAACAAAGGCAATACAAGAAAAATTATAGGCCAACCTCATTTTGAATGAATATGCAAAAACCCCCAATAAAACTAAAATGGGCAAAGCTTAAAAAAATAAATACTGTTTATTCCTTAAGTGTGAGATAACATTTTCAAGTGTAATAATATGATTTACCACATTAATACGTTAAAAGTAAAAAGCTATAAAATCATGTTACATATTCAGAAAAAGCATTTGAAAATTAAAGGGCGAACCTATATTATACAAACTGTTAGAGAAACCTCTCCAAAAAGCTGACATAAGCTGAGATTTAAAGAGGTTTCCTAGATTGTGAACCACAGGAGCCAATTCTGGTACATTTAGGTAGGAAAAAAAGCAATTTATTTCAAGTATATGGAAATACTCACAGGATCAAAAGGATGCTTTAAGTAGAATCTTGTAAAGACCAGTTATCAGTAGCTCTAATCTTCCCACAGAATCAACGTTCTCTGCCTGTCAGGACAACTCCAGCCATTTTCGTCACTCTGTTTACAGTTCAAATTCCAGAGAGGGAGCATTCCACTGGCTCACCTTGTGATACATGTTCATGTCATGATTAGAGTGACTTAAATAACTGTCTCATCAGATCATATCGTATACCATTACGTGTCAACTTCTGATGATGTTATCAAAAGAAAACAACAAATGCTGAGTAAGAACACCATAAAGAATTGAATGGTATGGACTTCTGGTCAAGATGGTGAAGTAGAACCCTGGCTGGTGTAGCTCAGTGGATTGAGTGCAGGCTTGTGAGGCAAAGGGTCGCTGGTTAGATTCCCAGTTGGGGCACATGCCTGGGTTGCGGGCCAGGTCCCCAGTGGAGGACACATGAGAGGCAACCACACATTGTTTCTCTCCCACTCTTTCTCCTTCCCTTCCCCTCTCTCTAAAAATAAATAAATAAAATATTTTAAAAAATAAAAATAAAAATTATTTCTTAAAAAGATGGTGAAGTAGGTAAACTTTGAGATTGCCTCCTCCCATGATCACATCAAAATTACAACTAAATTACATAACAGTCATCACTGAGAGCCACCTGAAGAATAGCTGAACAGAATTCCTCTAACTAAGGATATAAAGAAAAAGCCAGGTCAAGATTGGTAGAAGGGACAGAGATGCAAACTGGCCAGAAGGGTCAACACCACCCACTGATATACCCACAACAATGGAGGCAAAACTACAATAGGAGGGCACACACAACCTATACAGGGGACACCTCTTGAGCACCCAATGCAGGTGACCAGGGAGACACTGCCACTGCACCCCATACAATGCCTTCTATGTAAGGCCACTCTGTCAAGACTGAGAGACATAGGAGATGTACATAATACATCAAAGCATAAGGGAAAAAAAACACAGGAAGCCAGCCAAAAGGAGAAAACAAAGAAACATGTCCCAAACAATGGAATAGGACAAAAGTCCAGAGAAAGAACTGAATGAAATGGAGATAAATAATCTACCAGATACAGATTTCAAAACACTAGTTATAAAGACACTCAAGGAACTTCAGAATAGAATAACTCAGTGAAAAAGAGTTTAAAAAGAGTGAAAAGTAGACAGAAAACATAAACAAGAACTAATCGGAAATGAGGAATAGAGTAACTGAAATGAAGAATACATGAAAAGGAATTAACAGCAAATAACACGAAGCAGAGGATCAAACAAGCAATCTGGAAGTAAAGGTAGCAAAACAAACAATCAGAGAGCAAAAAGAGAAAGAATTTTAAAAAGTGAAGATTTGTTTAAGGGACCTCTGGAATAGCATCAAGCATACAAACATTTGTATCATAGAAGTACCAGAAAAAGAAGAAAGAGATCAAGCAAGGAATTGAAAACTTATTTGAAGAAATAATGACTGAAAAGTTTTCTAATCTGGTGAAGGAAATAGACATATAAGTCTAGAAAGCACAGGGAGTCCCAAACAAGATGAACCCAAAGAGGCCCACACAAAGATTTATAATTACAATTCCAAAAGTTAAAGAAAAAGAGATAATCATAAAAGTAGGAAGAGAAAAGCAGTTAGTTACATACAAGGGAGCTCCCATAAGATTGTCAGCTGATTTTTCAACAGAAATTTGGCAGGCCAAGGTGAAACAGCAAAATAAATTTGAAAGGCAAATACAGTGATACATCAGTACTTGTCGTTATTTGTTCTGGAACTCGTGATGAATGTCAAAACCAATGAATACCAAGCAATGAAGCATTTTCTCTGGCAGGGCAGCATCATGGCATGACTCATACAAGTTCTAGCAAGCTGAGTAAACTCCTAGCAAGTGCAACAAGTCCTGAGCAAGTGCCAAGTGCTGATGAAACATTTTTTTCTCATCAAATGCAATGGGTACAGGGTTTGATGTGTTCTGAAGCTGACAAGTACCAAAGTATGACTATATCTACAACCAAGATCACCCTACCAGCAAAGCTATCATTTAGGATCAAAGGAGAGATAAAGAATTTCCCGGACAATAAAAAGCAAAAGGAGTTCATTACCACAAAACCAGTACTATAAGAAATCTTAAAGGAACTTATTTTTAAGACATTTTTCTTATCTTTTAGGGAGAGAGTAAGGAAGGGAAAAAGAGAAAGAGAGGAACATTGATGGACAAAAGAAACATTGATCATTTGCCTCTTATATTGTCCTCAACCAGGGACCTGGCCCCCAACCCAGGTATGTGCCCTGACTGGGAATCAACCAGTGACCTTTCGGTTCGCACAACAGCACTCAATCCACTGAACCACACCAGTCAGGACAGGAGCTTCTTTAAGAAGAAAAGAAAAGTTCAAAAGTAGAGTAAGAAAATATAGGAAAGAAAAAAGGCTCACTGATAAAAGCAAACACAGCATAAAAGCAGTGGATCGGTTAATTATGAATTGAGTACAAAGGTTAAGAGACAAAAGTAGGAAGATTGTGTGTAATTAAAATAATAAATTAAGATGTACACACAAAAGTGAACAATAATAACAAAAACATATGTAAACATGGGAGGAGTGAGTAAAAATTTTAGTGATTTTACTTTTTATTTAAATTTATTGGGGTGATATGGGTTACTAATAATATATAAGTTTCAAGTGTGTAATTCTGTAATACCTTACCTGTGTGTTGCATTGCGTGCTCACTACCCAAAGTCTAGTCTCTTTTCATCACCATGTATTTGATTCCTTTTATTCTCTTCATCTTCCCCCAGCCTCCTTCCCATCTGGTAAGAGTACCTTTATATGGTACTCTTGTCTGTGTCTATGCATTTGTTTCTTTTGTTGCCTTCTGTTTTATAGCCCACATATAAATGAAATCATTTGATTTTTTCCTTTCCATCTGACTTACTTCACTTAATATTATATTCTCAAAATCCATCCAAATTGTTGCAATTGGCAGTATTTCATCCTTTCTTATGGCTGAATACTATTCCATTGCATATATGTACCACAAATTCTTGATTTAATCATCCACCAAAAAACACTTAGGTTATTTACATGTCTTGATACCATGACTAATGCCACAATGAAGAAGGAAGTACATATATCTTTACAAATAAATGTTTTCAAATTTTTCAGGTAGATACACAGAACAGGTATTGCTGGGGCAGATGGAAGCTCTAAAATTGTAGTAATTCTAGAAAGTGTTAGAACAGAAGAAAACATCAACTTAAAATAGACCACTATAACCATAGTTTGGTATATATGAAGCACATGGTAGCTATAAGCTGAAACTGTATGAAAGATATACAAGAAATAAAGAGGGACCCACCCACATAACACTATAAAAAGTCATCAACATACAAGTGAAGAGAAGAAGAGAATAGGAAAAGAACAGAGAACTACAAGAACAATCAGAAAACAATGAATAAAATGGCAATAACTACATACTTTCGTAATTACTTAAAAAGTAAATGGACTAAATATTCCAATCAAAAGACACAAGATGGATGAATGAATAAGAAAACGAGAGCTATACATAAGCATTGTACAAGAGACCTACAAGACACTTACTTCAGATTAAAAGACACATGCAGACTGAAAGCAAAGAGATGGGAAAAGTTATTTCATACAAAAGGAAATTTTTTAAAAGCTGTAGTACCAATATTTATATCAACAAATTAGGATTTAAGACAAAGGCTGTAACAAAGACAAAGAAGAAATTCTTTTCTTCTTTTTATATTAAAATTCTTATAATGATAAAGGAAATAATCCAACAAGAGGACAGAGCTCTTATAAACATCTATGGAACCAGGATAGGTGCACCTAATAATGTATAAAGCAAATATTGACAGACATAAAGGGAGATGTCAACAGTAATACAATAATAGTAGTGTACTTTAACAGCCTATGGACTTCAATGGATAGATAGATAATCAACAAGAAAAAAAGTGGCCTTAAATGACACATTATAACAGATAAATTTAACTAGTATTTTTAGAAAAGTGTACCCAAAAGCAGCAAAATATACATTCTTTTCAAGTGTACATGTAATATTTCCCAGTGTAGACCACATGTTAAACCAAAACAAAGTCTCGATAAGTATTAGAAGATTAAAATTTTGTCAAGTATCTCTTCTGATTACAGTGATGTGAAACTAGAAACCAGTTACAAGATGAAAACTGAAAAACACACAAACACAAAAAAAAGCTAACTAACACATTACTAAACAGTGAGTGGGTAACCTATGAAATCAAAGAGGAAGTCAATAGATACCTTGAAATAAATGAAAATAAAACAGCAATAACCAAAAAACAATGGGACACAGAAAAAGCAGTTCTAAGAGAGAAATTTATAGGAATATAGGCCTAAATCAAGAAACAAGAAATTCTCAAATAAACTATCTAAACTTACACCAAAGGGGATTAGAAAAAAACTCAAAGAAGTAGAAGAAAAAAATAGTATGATCAGAGTGGGAATAAGCAAAAAGAGCTTATGTAAAAATAGAAAAGATCAATGAAACCAAGGGTAAGTCATTTTAAAAGATAAACAAAATTGATAAGCCTTTAGCTAGGCTCATCAAGAAAAAGAGAGCGAGGGCTGAAATAAATAAAATCAGAAATGAAAGAGAAGTGACAAATGCACCACCAAAATACAAAGGATTATAAGAAAATAATGTGGACAATTTGGAAGAAATAAATAAATTCCTAGAAACATGAAAGCTTCCAAGACTAAATCAGGGAGGAACAGAAAATCTAAACAGACCAGTTACTATTATACTAACAAAATCAAATCAATAATCAAAAACTCCTAACAACAGTCTTGAACCAGAAGGCAGACTTCACAGGTGAATTTTTCCACATTCGAGGAAGAATTAATACCTACCTTTCTCAAAGTATTCCAAATGATTTGAGAGGAGGGAAGGCTCCTAAACTCACTTTATAAGGCCACCTTTTGTCTGATATCAAAGCCAAACAAAGATGCTACAAAAAGAGAAAGAGAGAGAGTAAGGGAGAGAGAAAATTACAGGCCAATATCCCTGATATACATAGATGCAAATATCCTCAACAAAAAATTAGCAACCCAAATTCAGCAATTTATTAAAAGTATCTACACTATGATTAAGTGTAATTTATTCCTGGGATACAAGGTTGCAATATCCACAAATCAATTAACATGATACACCACAAAAACAAAATGAAAAATAAAAATGGCATGATCATATCAATATATGCTGAAAAATATTTGACAAAATTTAGCATGCATTTATGATAAAAATACTCAGAAAAGTTGGAATAGAGGAAATATACCTCAACATAATAAAGGCTGTATGTGACAAACTCACAGCTAACGCAAAACTCAATGGTGAAAAGCTAAAAGCTTTTTCTTTTAGATCAGGAACAAGACAAGGATGTTCCTTTTACCACTTTTATTCAACATGGTATTGGAAGTTCTAGCCACAGCAAACAGAGAAGAAAAAAAAGCAGCCAAACTGGAAAGGAGGAAGTAAAACTATCATTATTTGCAGATGACATGATATTTTATATTGAGAACCTTAAAGATTATACCAAAAAAACCCCTATTAAACCTAATAAATGAATTTTGTAAATTAGCAGAATACAAAATTAATACTCAGAAATCAGTTGCATTTTAAATGCCAATACCAAACTATCAAAAAGAGAAATTTAAAAACAATCCCATTTATAACCACGAAAAAATAAAATATCTAAGAATAAATTTAACCAAGGATTTAAAAGACCAATACTCAAAAATAAAGGACCTTGAAGAAAAAAATTAAAGACAACACAAATAAATGGAAGACTATACCATGCTCATGGATAGGGAACAATGAAGATCGTTAACAATGTTCATATTTCCTGAAGCAATTTACAGCTTCATTACAATTCCTACTAGAGTACCAATGGCATTTTTCCACAGAACTATATCAAATAATCCTAAAATGTATATGGAATTACAAAAGACTCTGAATAGCTAAAGCAATCTTGAGAAAGAAGAACAAAGTTGGAGGCATCAAGTTACCCGATATCAAACAATACTAAAAGCCTATAGTAATCAAAACAGCATGATATTGGCATATATACAAGCATGTAGATGAACGGAACTGAATAGAGAGCTCAGAAATACACCCACACTCATATGGTCAATTAATCTATAACAAAGGAAGTAATAATATACCATGGGGTAAAAACTGTCTCTTCAATAAATGGTGTTGGGAAAACTGGACAGATATTTGCAAACCATGAAAATAGACAACTTTCTTACCCCATATATAGAAATAAACTCAAAGTGGATTAAAGACTTAAATGTAAGATATGAAACCATAAAACTCCTAGAAAAAAACATAGGCAGTAACTTCTTTGACATCATTCTTAGCAATATTCTTTTGAATATGTCTCATTTGGTAGGAGAAACAAAACAAAACAAAAAAAGCAAATGGGACTACATCAAACTAAAAAGTTTTTGCACAGCAAAGGAAACCAACAAAATGAAAATACAACCTACTGATATGAAGAAGATATTTGCCAATAATACATCCAATAAGGGGTTAATTTCCAAAATTTATAAGGAATTCATATAACTCAAGGCCAAAAAACAAACAGTTAAAAAATGGGCAGAGGACCTGGATACTTGTCCAAAGAGGACACACGGATAGCCAATAGATGTAGGAAAATATGCTCAA
>PVKM010011741.1:0-32687 GCA_004027735.1 Carollia perspicillata | reverse complement strand
GAGGTTAGCTTACTACCCTGATTTTAATTCTATTTGGCACCTGGGATTTTCTTTACTCTCCTTTAAGCTCAGTTATGCATTTCCTGTTGTCATTTCTAGCTATCTTGTTGTGAAAAGGTTTTTCATAATATTACCTTCCCATATTGTCAAAATCAGGCTCTGTTTTAGTGAGGGTTGTCAGATAAAACACAGGATGTTGGGTTGTGCTTGAATTTCAGACATCACATGGATTTTTTTTAGCATAAGAATATCCCATGGTATATTATTCATTGTTTATCTGAAATTCAAATTTTTACTGGATGTCCTGGGTTTTTATTTGCAAAATCTGGCCATCTTATCGCCAATCCATCTCCTGCCATTTCCCCCCTCACTTACTGTGCTGCAGCCGCACATAGGACTTTCTGTCCCTCTAAAGCACCAAGCTGATTGGCAGCCTCAGAGCCTTTCTGCTTGCTTTTCCCTTGCCTGGAACATTCTTATTCTAGATCTTCACACAGCTGGCTTCTTATCATGTAGATCTCAGCTTAAATGGAACCTACCTTGACTTCACTTCCTGTCAGGCTCTGTCACCACTACTTATAAAACTTAACGTTCTCTGAAATTACATTATTTATTTGTTTACTTGTCATTTTTCCCCTTTCTCCCCATAGAAGAACGTAAGCTTCATGAGGGCAAGGGCCTTGTTAGTTTCTATATCCATCCCTAGCACCTGACACAGTGCCTGGCACTTAGTGGGCCCTGAATAAATGTTTTTTTGGATGAATGATAAATAGGCAGCCCAAACCCTTCTCTGCAAGGTTTAGTTATGAAGATCTGCTGAAGGTAGACCAGCTGGCCTTAATCAAAAAACAAGGGCAACAAACATTTCAAAAAAAATCACATGTATTCTAAATAAAATTGCCTTGAAGAAAGGGCTGGTTTCTACTGTGAGTGGCTGATGGTGGAAGATCTGCCAGCACCGGTATTTCCTTGCAGAGCTTGTGCCCTAGCGAGCAATGACGCAGTGAAGCAGCAGGAATACCTGGCTTCACTCCACACTGAGTCATCTTCAGCTGTGAGGCTTTGGGGAGGACCAGTGTTTTTACCGCAGTATTTGAGGCAGTGAGACACAAGGGGACGGTCAGCTCCCGGGACTGACTTCTCTTCCTGCCGGTGTGCGGAAGTCGGGCAGAGCCCGCCATCTGATTTGTAACCCCACAAATTCTGGTGTTTAGAAGCTATTCAAGAGAAAGAAGGAAACCTCAGAGAAAAGCCTAATTTTAGCAAAAACTAGTAAAATTTTTAAAAAGCCAGGCTGGTAGTTATACCTCCAGTTTGAAAATCTTGGAGGCCATAGATGGTATGGTGGGGATCTGGAAGTGTCTGTTAAGGGTGGATAAAGTATAAGCAATTGTATGTCGGTGAAACATAAATTGAGAGAGAAAATGTTAAAATAGCTGGAGAGAGGAGGAGGGAGGCAAATGCGTTTGGGTGGGGCTTGTAGACCATATCGAGAAGCTTGGTCTTTATCAGGAGGAAATACAGAAACCCGTAATAGTCTATTGAAGAAAGATTATGAAAGTCTGAAGAATAATAATGACAATTTTAGTCATAGTAGTCAAGAATTAAACCAGGCACTTACTAAACTCATTATATAATCTTGTTTACCCAAGGCAACCCAACCTCGTGTGAACTAGTGTTTATATCTCCAATTTATAGGTAAGGTGAAAGAAAAGGTTGAAAGGATAAGTTGCCCAAGATCACTCAGTACCCAGATCAGTCTGACTAGAGCGCTCTCTCCACTGCCTTGGCCTAAGGCATGGGAAGTGGGGAAAAAGAAGGCAGATTTGGAAAACACTGAGGAGGCAAATAACAATAATAGTGGATGGGGGGGAGCTAAAAGTCCAGTGTGACATAAAACTTCCACAATTGCAGAGTGACAACTTAATTCTGTGTACCGCGCCAACATAACTCTGTCTTCTACTGCCAACACTCGGCCTCCTGGGGCGCTCCAGGCGGCGCCGCTGGGGACCTCAGGCCCCGCCCCGCCCCGCCCCGCCCCGCCCCGCCCCGCCCCTCGGGTGGGCGTCTCCGCGGGCCACGTGGTCCGGCGCCCTGCGCCGGTGCTTCCGGGTTGGCCGCTTCTGAGGCGGCGGAGGAGCTGAACCGCGGGCTGCGCAGGAACTCCAGTGGCAGGCCCAGCGGAGCTGGAAGCCCGGGAGAACCCGGCGCGGGTGCGCCCCCCAGGCCGCTGGGTGGGCTTGCCGCGATCCACACCTCACCGGAAGCCCGGAAAGGTAGGTCCACCCCAAACCTACCGTCCGTGGGTGCGGAACCCGCGGCCATCTCGACCCCTCCTCAGCCCTCTGCTCCCAAGTCCGGCCCGTGGGGCTCGGGCCCGGAGGTGGGGGCCTCTCCCGCTCCTGGCTCCCGGCTCAGCGCCCCCGGGATCCGGAAATCGTCAATCCGCCCCTCTTCGCCGAGCGCTGTCTGTCGTCAGCCTTGGCCATTCCACGCTGCCCTTTTAAAGCGAGGCCCCTTGCGCCTTGCGTTATTATTATTTAGTTACAGATACTTAGCACATGCGTTTTTCATATTTGTTAATGTGTGAAATCGAGACACTGTAGTTCTCATTCTGTTATTTGTGCAACTATGGAAAGTGAGCGCTGGGAAGGAGTTTTAGGGGTGTTTGATCCAAATTGCTTCATTTTGCAAAGGAAAAAACAGACCCTGAAAGGTAACGCAGATGTTGGAAATTCACCCAGCTAGATAATGGTACAACAGTAAAAAGAACCCAAAGCTAAGTTTTAAATACTCTTTTTAAAAGTGATAAATTTCTGTTAACAACGTGAAGTAAATGGTAGATTCATGTGGTCTGGGATTAACCTTGTTAGTGCTTACTCCTTTTTAAATATTATTTTCTCATTTCAGGCTTACTTTTTCTTGTCTTCTAAAGAAAATGGCAGAAACAACATCAGAGCCTTCTGGGCACCTCGTTGTACATTCAGACACTCACAGTAACACTGTCCTGGCCAGTTTCGAGGACCAGAGGAAGAAAGGCTTTCTCTGTGACATTACTTTAATCGTGGAGAATGTGCATTTTCGGGCCCATAAAGCCTTGCTGGCTGCTAGTAGCGAATACTTCTCCATGATGTTTGCTGAAGAGGGGGAGATCGGCCAGTCCACTTATATGCTGGAGGGCATGGTAGCTGACACATTTGGTATCCTGCTGGAGTTCATCTACACAGGTTGTCTCCAGGCCAGTGAGAAAAGTACAGAACAAATTCTGGCTACTGCTCAGTTCTTAAAAGTCTACGACCTAGTAAAGGCATATACAGACTTTCAAATTAATCATAGTTCCCCAAAGCCCACGACTTTGAACACGCCTGGTGCTCCAGTGGTTGTTATTTCTAATAAGAAAAATGATCCACCGAAGCGGAAACGAGGAAGACCAAGAAAAGTCAACAGTTTGCAGGAGGGGAGATCAGAACTGGCTGCAGAGGAAGAAATACAGCTGAGAGTAAACAAGTCAGTTCAGAACAGACAAAACTTTGTGGTTAAAGAGGCAGACAATGGTATACTGAATGAACAGACTGCAGCAAAAGAAATGGAAGAATCTGAGCCTGCTTGTGAACTAGGCAGAGGGGAGGGAAGCCCCTCTGGAAAAGACGAGAACTGTGATCCGAAGACTCAGGAGGAACAGGACCACCAGACTCGTTATAGCAAGCGGAGGATTCAGAGATCCATCAAACTTAAAGATTACAAACTTGTTGGGGATGAAGAAGACCAGGGTTCAGCCAAGAGGGTCTGTGGTAGGAGAAAGCGTCCGGTTGGCCCTGAGGCCCGTTGTAAAGACTGTGGCAAAGTCTTCAAGTACAATCACTTTTTAGCAATCCATCAGAGGAGCCACACGGGTAATTATGCTTTCACAGCTTACTGGAATGTGTTTTGCAGTAGTAATGGTAATAATAGATTTCACTTGTTGTGCAACTTCTAGGTCATGGGTATTACAGTAAAGCCTTTATAATTGTTATTGCATTTAGTTCTCCCAACAGCCCTGTGAGATAGGTTATATTATCCCTGTTACACAGACGAAGAGACCAAGTCCTAGAAAGCTTAAATTTGAATCCAGGTAGCCTGATTCCAGATAACGAGCTCCAGCCAAATTTATCTGCTCTCTGACGTTTGAACATTCCTCATCTTGACCATAGCTATGCCATTGGTCTGTGTGAACAGCTTTCTCATTCAGCCAGCTAGCTGTAATCTAGCTGTAAATGTCTTCTTTTTGGTCTCTCTAGTCCAGTATTGGGCAAGAGAGACTTCTGTAATGATGGTAATATTATCAGATACAGCGTTGTCCAAAGTGGTGGCCATTAGCCACATGTGGATTTTGAGCACTTGGCATATGACAAATGTGACTGAGAAAATGAATTTTTTATTTTAAGTTCATTTAAATAGCCACCAATAGTGTTCATTTAGTGTTCAGTAGTGTTCATTTATTGGACACTGCAGCACTAGCCAGAAATCCCTTCTTCCTTTGAACCTTCTCTTATACATACACTAACTCACTCTGCTTTCAGTTCAGTTGTAGTTACCGCTTAAATACCCCTCAACTTAATTGTAAGCTTATGTATAGGGACTAGTGCTTAAGTATTCCGCCATCCTGCAGCTTTCTGTTCCCTGACCCATCAGCACCTGGCACTGTGGTTTTGAACCTGGCTGCACCTTAAAACCACCTAGAGAACTTCCAAAACTGCCAGCGCCTGGGCCCCTACCCTAGAGGTTCTGATTTGTCTGGAGCCTTGTGTTTTTAAGATAGGTAAGAACCCTGAATTCTGGTTCTTCAAACAAGGTAGACACTTGAGAAGTATTTGTTGAGCTATAGTACAGCATAGTGTAAAGAGTTAAATAGTTAGTGTACAAGATCGGTTAAGGAAAAGAGCATGTAGGAGCTTCCCTACTGCCCCAGTACTCTGAAAGTTTCCAGTGAATCACTTTAGAGTGAGTCTCTCTGGAAACTCCTGTCTTTCAGATCCAGAAAGTTTCCTGGAATTATTTCATAGGTGATTTCTCCATTTGCTCTGCTCTGTTTCTGGAACAACTGTTACTTGGTCATTGAATTCCTTGGACCTGTCCTCTAATTATCTTTTCTTTCCTGTTTTCCACCTGGGAGAGTTCCACTTATCCTCTCAGTCCTTACAATTTTTCTATTTCCGCTCTTATTTTTTAACTTCTAAGCCCTCTTTTTTCTCTAAAAAGAAATTTACTACAATCCCCCTTTTTTTTTTTTAGTTTCATGATGTCTATATCTTACCCCTGTGAGCATGTTAATAACATTTACTTGTTAGGTTTTAACATTTAGTTGTTAGATTTTAACATCTTCTTCATCTTGGGCTGTTTCTGTTTTCTGCAGGTTGCCCTTTTTTCTTCATGTTTTGCCATCTGTTTCAACTACTAGAGGCTTGCCTTGAATGATGATTTTTTTTTTTAATTATAATCTTACCCTGGTCGGTTGGCTCAGTTGGTTGGAGCATCGTCCCGTACACCAAAAGCTTGTGGGCTTGATTCCCGGTCAGGGCACACACCTAGGAAACAACCAATCAGTGTTTCTCTCTCACATAGATATCTGCCTGTCTATCTGTTTCTCTCTCTCTCTCTTTTTCTCTAAAAAATCAATAATAAAATATCCTCATGTGAGGATTAAAAACATTTTTTTAAATCACTTTGCTTTGCTTTCAGCTAAATGATTAAAACATTAAAAAAAATCATACCTTTAACAGGAACCTAAGCAACTAAACAAACAAGCAAGCAAAATATAACCAAAGACACTGAAATAGAAAAGGGGATGACAGTATCCAGAGGGGAGAGGGGAGGGAATTTCAGGGAAAAAGAGAGGGGATTATAGGAGCAAGTATAAAGGACACATGGACAAAAACTAAGGGGGTGGAAATGGGAGGGAGGTGGGGAGCGCTGGGGGGGTGGACTGGGACAGGAGTAAGCGACAGAAAACTGTACTTGAATAACAATTAAAAAAATAAAAATAATATGACCAAAAAATAAATAAATAAATATGTAGACATAAATGTTAAAAAAAAATCATGCTTTTGTAACAATGGTTTCTTTAAAGCCACTAGCAGCCCTGCAGGTATGGAGAGAGTCGGTAGACAACAGCCTCCCTGGGGGTGGCATGGCTGGCCCTCACTTCCTTGCTGATGCTTTTTTTACCCCTGACTTTCCGAAGGACCTATTTTCTCTGTGGTCATCCCACCCCATAGTACTGGGAGATCTCTAATCCAAGACCCCCTAGTCCAGGGACCCTCTGTTTTACCCTCCACAGAGAATAGTCTCCGTCTTCTTTTGGGGAGAGGCTGGTGTCCCAGCTCCATGGAGTAGGAGACTGGATCTGAGGGCGTCTGAGTACCTTTGAAACATTGTCATTTATCGTCCTTGCCCCCATTTTCAGAGATAACATGTGCCACCAAGTCCTGAGTCTTATGGAGGGCTGTCTTAAAAATGAGGTGGTATCTCAGTGTTCCTCACCGCTGGCATTGGATTCATCTGTTCCAGGCTGCAAATTTTGATTGCTGATATTTGTTTCCCTTGTTCATTGGCTTTTTGGATATGTGCCATTATTGTCATTTAAATTAGCAAGTGAACAGAAAGATGTGCACATTCTTACTTATACCACTTTTCTGGGGCTCTTATTCCAGGGGAGCGACCTTTCAAATGTAATGAATGTGGAAAAGGCTTTACCCAGAAGCACTCCCTGCAGGTCCACACCCGGATACACACAGGAGAGCGGCCGTATACATGCACCGTGTGCAGCAAGGCTCTCACCACCAAGCACTCACTGCTGGAGCACATGAGCCTGCACTCAGGTAGCCGGGATTGGACCAGAGGGCCAACTACCACCAGGTTCCTATTTCCGGGGTGGGCATTACCATGATCTAAATAGTCTTCTCAGCCTGGTGTCATTGAGAGACAGAGTTAAGCAACTATTAAGAGTGTAGGTTCGAGTTCTGCACAGGATCAAGCCTTAAACTAGGGCATATTGTAAACTGGCGTTCACAAGTTCAGTGTGCAAACATGTTTTGATTAACCACTCGAACTTAGAATTTTTCATTGGATGTCTTTAGTAGAAACTTTAATTCACCAGGTCTACTACAATGTCCACCACTCCCTATTGCCCTACATGCCTTTGCACATTTATGTTACTGTGGTAGAGTGTGAAGGCATTTGGGTTTGTAGACAAGTCACTTGTATCATTTGTAGAATATGGGAACCTGGGCCCAACTGTGAGCATCCTTGTTCTTCATAGTTTTTTGCATGCTTTAGTGTTTTGTTTTTCATTTGGCAGGACAGAAGTCTTTTACCTGTGATCAATGTGGAAAATATTTCAGCCAGAAAAGACAACTAAAGAGCCATTACCGAGTTCATACAGGTACAATAAAGTGCAAGCAAATTTGTATTGGTGGGGGAGAAATGCAAATACAACATGTTTCTGAAACATTAGGTTATACTGTAAAAGATAAATGAGTATTTAGAAAAAAGTCTTAGAAATAATCTAAATTAGATGTTCTTGTGTTAATTCTCACTTCCTTGTGATTTGCATTTAATTTTTATACTACAGTTTTGGTGCCACACCAAAAACCCTACAGACTGGTATCTCAAAAGTGCCACTGGACTGTGAAGTGCCAGTGGATTGGTTGTTAGTGGCACCTGGAGAAAGACGTCACCACCCTGTAGCTGTCAGTCCAGGCTTTCTCCACCCTGGCTCCACCTACTGGCTGTTTTTTTTTCTTTTTTCATTACAACTGATAAGGAATGAATGGGGGTTGGGAGTGTCATGGGAAATTAATTGGCCACATTCATACCACTGCTTTCAAGGAAAAAGAATATATTTAGGGAGGGAGTTGGAAGGGTCCCAGCTTTCTCAGGAAGCAATAAACTGAGATGCATAGGAAAAATATTAACTGTTACCAAATTAATTTAAAAATTATAGTGGTTTTATTAAAGCACCATATTTAAAGTGATTATTCTTCAGGGAAGTGCTGTAACACAAATCACTGAAGAAATGCAGGGAGAGCATATATGCACTAACACTTTTTTTTCAAGAGAACAAATCCACTTTTTTTTTTAACGTATCAATAAGTTTATGAGGGGTACAGCATTACAGATTCCTCAGCAGCAGGGTTGCTTTGGAATTTAGTGTGCACCATCCACTGTTTCCATGAGCACGCGCTTGCTTTCCCAAAGGATGCTGGTTTTGTTCGGTTTGCCACCAGGCATCGCTGTGTTGCTCTTTGCTTTGTATATACAAGCACATCTCTTGCCCACATAGAATTGTTTCATCTCGAGCACAAACACCTTCAGTTTTAACAAGAGCTGTGTGCTTCCTCTGGTTCCGGAGACCCCACTTATAGCCAGCAGAAATGGCCTTGGACCACAGCCTTCTAGACAGACTGGTTATTATAGAAGTCCTGTTCCCAGCAGGCCCCCCAGGCTCCATGATGGCGGAAAGACGCACTGACACTTTTTTTATTGTTGCGACAAGGCCACTCATTACCGGAATGCAACCACTGCCATCGCAAATTCATGGACGTGTCTCAGCTAAAGAAACACCTCCGAACACACACAGGTAAAACTCCATCTGATCCTTCCTCTCTAGTGTACTTGATGTTTTCAGGACAGTGAGGCATGAAGTGCTTGCATTCTTCTCAGGTTGTTTATTGTGAATCAGGTGGGAATTTTAAAATTGTATAAGCATAAGCAGAATGCTGTTGGCATCTGTAGGGAAATCACACTCTGTAGATGAGCAAAACAGATTACTTACTGAGCACTTTCATCTAGGGAAATTTACTGACACGAAATAGTGCAAGTCTGAGTGTGGTGCCATGTTTCATTCTTAATTTACTGCAGCATTCAAGATTATCAAGATACTTTTTTCAGAAAAGGAAGCAAAGTGAAACATACCAAGGTAACATAGGCAGAGGATTTTTTTCGCACTTTCTTTTCTAGAACCAGTACTTATAACTTACGCATTGTCACCTCCAGAAAAACCAGCTTCAGGGATAAATAGGACTCAGGATTAGATGGGGCAGGTCAGATTCTTTCATTTAAGATCAGAAAAGTAAAAATGTGGACCTTTTAGATCTTTGGGTAGGAGCACTTAAAAATAAACCTGTTAAATTTTTCTAAGAAAAATATTCTAATGTAGGTTAATTATTTAGTAATTCTGTTAAATTGTCTATTGAGTAACATAATAGGTTGGTTTATATTGTTTCGGACATTTTTCTCCAAGTAATTTGCTTTCTTAAAGCAAATGTCTTACAGGATATGAGTTCAATGAAAATGAATCTTTATACAGTCTTTCTATAGACATTAATATAAGTTCTTTGAAATGTAATTCATCTACTTAACACATACTTACTGAGCAGTTACTGAGTACCATGCACTGTTTTTGGTCCTGAGGATACAGGAATGAGTGAGATGGACTGAGCCCCTGCTCATGAGGGGCTAAAATTCAAACAAGGGAGACAAAGAACAACTGTGTAACTGTAAGGTGAGGGTGAGCGCAATGAAGAACTAAACGCAGGCTAAAGGGACAGTGCAGAAAGGGAGTTGCCCTTTTACATGGGGACTTATCTGGGAAGGCCTCGCTGAGGAGGAGACATCTGTAATGGAGATCTGAATGTGGGGAGCTAACAAGCCATTGTGGCTATCCATGAGAAGAGCGTCCTCGGAAGACGGAATGGCGGGTACAAAACCCTGACACAGGAGAGTTTCAGATATGCTGGAGAAAGGCCAGGAGGCAAAGTGGCTGAGGCAGAGCCAGGATCCTGGGAGTAGGAAGGAATGGCGTAGGTGCCATCAGAGGCAGCTGGGGTTTGTGTAGGGCATGGGTTTTCAGCCCGCCTGTGTGTTTCAGTCACCTGAGAAGCTTTAGAAAAGAAAAGGTTTGGCCCTGGCTTGTGCGGTTCCGTGGATTGAATGCTGGCCTACAAACTGAAACATCACTGGTTCGATTCCCAGTCAGGGCACATACCTGCATTGTGGGCCAGGTCCCCAACTGGGGATGTGTGAGAGGCAACCAACTGATGTATCTCTCACACATTGATGTTTCTCTTTCTCTCCCTTTCCCTCTCTCTAAAAGTAAATAAATAAAACCTTAAAAAGAAAGCATTTGATCCCACCCCAGAGATCCTGATTGATCTAACCTGAGGTAGGGCCTTGGAATTGGCATTTTAGATGATTCTAGTGCGCACTTGGGCTTAAGGACTTTGTGTGGCCACAGTAAAGACTTTGGATTTTGTTTGAATTAAATGACTTTAGCAAGAGGATTAATGTGTTAGGACTAAGTTTTAATTGAATCGCTACAGCCACCAGGTGGGGTGCAATAAGGCAGCAGTGGAGGCACCCATTAGCGGGTGGGTAGAGAGAGCTGCAGGAGGCTGTTGCAGTAGTCGGGATCTTGGCACAGTGTGGCAGCAGTGGAGGTGGTAACAAAGTGGTCTGATTCTGGATGTATTTTGAAGCAAGTGTCAATGTGATTTGCTCATGATTGGATGTGGGGGTTGAGAGAAAGAGGCGGAAACAACTGAAAGAATGATAAATGGGAAGCCTGCAGAAGGAACAGATCAAGAGTTTGATTTTGGACATGTGGGCTCTGAGATGTCAATGTGACATCCAAGTGCAGATGAGGAGGAGGCAGCTGGACAGTTGTTTGGGTCTGGAGTGCAGGGGAGACATGCTTGCAGAAGTTTCCGTGCTTACACATCCACCTGTAAATAGCATGGGAGCCGGGAGGGGAAGACCTTGGGAGAGGGAGGAGAGCTGAGGCGCCTTGGTTATGTTGAGCAGTGCCAGAAACGAGACGCTTCTTGGTTTTGTCTTCTGCATGTAAGGTGTTAGTAAGGCTTCCGGTCTTTCTGAGACATCACCTTGAAATGGAGGATGACAAGGAACAGAAGTCCTTTCTCCGTAATCCTAGCAAACTCTTCTCCACTCTCTCCTTTAAAAGAGGCAGAAGAGGGAAGTGGAAGATATATGATGGGTAAAAAAGGAGACCAAAAGTGCTCTGTGAAGTGGTTTGTTATGACTTACAGATAAGAAATCAAGAAGTCAGAGATAAATAAGAAATGCTTTTTTCCTAAGAGAACATCTTCAGTGAGGAAGATGGATGCATTTTGAAATGGAGGCAGGCACCAGGCAGGTAGGCAGCACCTGTGAGGTTGCCACAGCTCAGGCTCTTATACTCAGATCTTGTCCCTCTACCTGGAACTAGTCGGGCTGTCAGGGACTGAGCAAGCCAAGCCAACCAAAGGACTGATAAACCAGTTTATATGTTAACTTAAAAAAGAGACTCTGCCTTTCTATTGCCCCATTACCAACTGTCCCTGATACCAGTGTATCTGAAAACCAAGTTAGTGATCAGAAGATTGTTTGGTGAGCCAGGGACAAGTTCAGGGAATTGTTTCAGGCCATGGAGAAGCCTAGTGAGTGACATCAGACCCTACAGCACAGTTACAGCCCTCTTGGGGCCCTGGCTGGTGTGGCTCAGTGGATTGAGTACAGGCCTGCAAACAGTTACAGCCCTGTGGTGTTCCTGTCCGTCGTATGATGTTAGGATAAACACTAATTCTTACCTAACCGGCTCCCACTCACATACAGATGCCCAGCCTAGAAACACATCATCCAGTTAAGTTACAGCTTTCATTCACAGCTTCATTTTGTTGGAATGGGTTTAAAGCTTCTTAAATCTCAGTCATGTATGTCCAGAGCATCTATTAATGTTGCTTGTCCCCATCTTAGTGAGCTCTGGGGACCCCTCAGTGCAGCACGCCCTCACAGAATCTGTGTGTGATCTAGTAAGAGTCTCAGCATGGTGCAGGCCCTGGTAGAGGTGCGAACACAGTGATAGAAATGATTCACTTTCCCTGGGAAGATCTGGGAAGACCTGGATCTTGAAGACAGAGTCAGTGCTGATGGACACGGGAAATGGAAGAGGCATTTCCAGATGGGAGCAGGGTGTGCGGACTTTGAGGATTTGAGAAGCGGGCATCTGAAGGCTGCGGTGAGGGATTCCGCGGTCAACACCTAGCGTGAGGTTGCTGGCAAGGGGGCAGACTTGGGTGAGGTGGGTTTGGGGGAGATATTTGAGCACAGGGGAGGCATGTTTTGATTGGCATATTGAAAAGAACTTGAGCAACCCCAGGAGGCTGGACAGAGAGAGAGGGTCCTGTGGGTGAACCAGTTAACAGGCTCTTTGGTGGAGAAAGATGCAGGCCTTGGGTCAAGGGAGTGGAAAGAAAAGATATATTTAAGAGTTCTGTCTGGAAAAAACAGTCACTGTGAACATGACAAAGTGTTGATATCCACAGTATGAAAATATGAGAACCCCAGTGGAAAACTGGGCCAGAGGCATGAAAGGCACGTCACAGGAGGAGACATAGGAAAGTCCAGTGTGTGTATTAAATGGTGTTAACTACATTAATTATTGAAAAAAAGAAATGTGCACTTCTTGTTGTCCACCAGGTTGGCAAATATGTGAGGAGATAGAGAACTTTATGTTCTGTTGCTGAGACTATAACTTGAGAAACTTTCTGGAAAGATCTTTGGCAATGTGTATCAGAATGTAAACTACCCAATTGTGAAAAGATGTTTGCATGAGGATATTCATCCTGAGCAGGATTGTTTGTAATGTCACATGCTTAGGAACTACGCCAGTGTCCATCATCCCATGTGGATTAGTTAGGTCAGGTTTGGGCCTGCCGTACAGTGAGACTCAGCACAGCCTTTTACAGCCGTGGTGCGGCTTTGACTCGCAGAGCAGCGTGCACGGGACCGTCTTGGGGAGGAAGGAGCTCCCCTGCGCTTCCAGGTTCTTTCAGCTGGTGTAAGCTAATAGATGTGAGACAGGCTGACAAGAGAAAAAACACAATTGAATTACGTATGTACATACAGGGACCCCACCTACAGGTGAGAGTCGGAGACAGAAAGTTACAGTGGGATTTACATGGCGTCCTGAGCCAAGGAGTGAGGGGAGTTGCCTCGGGCCTTCAGAGAGGAGGAAAGCCATTCACAGGATGATGAAATAAGAGCAGATGTTCAGTAATCAGAGGTTTGCCCTGCCCTATAGATAGGTTATAAAAAGTTATCTGTGGTAATCATTCTTGTTATGGCCAAGGCCCCAAATTTAAATTCTTCAAGGGAGAGGTAAAACTCAGGAGCCTGCGGGTCTCCACTGCCTTCTGCCCCAAATAATTCCCTTGCCGAGTGGCACACGCTGGGGAGGCCTATTCTGAGTCATTCAGTCCCACCTCTGACACCTGCTGGGAAGTTTCACGTTCCAGACGTTGTCTTGATAGATTGTTCATGTCTCATCAAACTTGTCTCAGGCTCAAAAATAGGTCTGTTCAGTTAAACAGTTGTACCTCATCTCAGGAGATGGTGGTGCAGGTGGGCTCCCAAAGTTAGGCCTGTGGTGCAGGCAGTCAGGTATTTAATAAGGCACATCTGGAAACGAAAGGAAAAGAATGCTTAATGCCTGGAGCAGACTGTAATCCTGGTTTCTGAGTTCAGTGGCAGCCAGTTGAGAAGATTCTAGGTGTCTGCTTTGAAGCATCCTCAGATGGAATGGAAGAAGGTGGCGACAGTGTGCTGGATTTTCCTGGTCTGCAGTTTGGATGTCTCTGGTAATCTTTCTGTAACAGTCAGGAAGGTTGTCTGTGTATGAACTGGTGTGGTGATTTCTCTGAAGTTTGTATCGAGTTGTCTCACTTTAGCTTAATGGGTTTAGGGGGAAGGTAGTTTTAGTTCTTAATGATTCCAAGTCAGAAATGTTGGAGAAAAATTTGGAATGTTAGCTTGGAGAGTGATAGCCAGATATTAGACAAAAGTAGAAGAATTCAGGATTCAGTCCAATTTACAGGTAGGAGCAGAACCTCAAATGACAATGAACAGCACTAGAATTTGATATCCACAAAGATATATTTCTGAAACACAATGTTTTATTTTATTTATTTTCAGAGAGTGGGGAAGGGAGGGAGAAAGAGGAGAGAAGCATTGACATGTGAGAAACATCAGTCGGTTGCCTCTCCCAGGCCCCTAACTGGGGACCTGGCCTGCAACCCAAGGCACGTGCCACGACCAGGAATCAAACCAGCAACTTCTTGGGTCATGGGTCGGTGCTCAGTCCACTGAGCCACACCAGCCAGGGCTGAAACACAGTCTTTCTCTGCAAAATCAGCAACTATCTCCACTTCCACTTTTTCCACCAATAGCCAATTTAAGACTAATTTGTAAAACAAGTCTAGTTTCAATAAGCTTTGCTTGTTACTCGCATAAGAACAGCAAAAATGGTAATTAACCTAAAGGCTCTTTTAAATCTACTTTTCTGGAATTTTTCATAGGGAATTTTCAGACTGAACTTCAAAAAGTCTCTAGGGGCTAGAAAAGCCAAGGTAAGGACTTTCCGTCTGATGTTGCCTGCGATGCCTATATATAGGTTATATAGATTGTTGCCTACAATGCCTATGTATATAGATTTGGGTTAGTTCCTCTCTTTTCAGAGTATTTCCCCCAAATATCCTGAGGTTCCTGTACCTGACAGGAAGTGACCTTCTTTGCTCACTGACCCTATATTTCCAAGGGTTTTATTGGCTTCCATTAGTTAATCTTAATTCATTAAATCTGTCTGATCATATCTGAGTCTGTGTACCTGTCTCAAGTATGACATTCTAGTCAAAGCCTTGGTAATATAACCAATGTTTCCAATTGTGTCCTCTTATAAGGAGAACAGATCCTTACAGAACCTACACAAATAGCAATAATGCCATGAAAGTAAGATTACTCACTGAGAGCTTCTGAATTTTGGAAGGATCAAGTAGGGAGAAAAAGGTAAATATTTCAGTGTAACTTACCAACTTGCTGTCTTAGGTAGTTTAGGAGAAGCAAGTTTCTTTATATCTGGAAAACAAAAGATTTTTAAAATCAGCAATATTTCAGGCAAAACGTCATAAAATCATAAAATCATCCTCATCAGTTTATTCAGTCCCATGTAAATAAAATTTGTTCTGTTTTAATCAAGTTTTTGCATAAGTTTTCCCAGCCTTACCTGATGATTGAGGGCAGTAGGGTCAGTGACAATTCTAAGAAGTTTGCAAGGCCTTCATCAAGGCTCATGTAATTTTCTCAGTGAAGTGGGTACCTCAGTTACTAGAGACTGGAATGTGCACCCTATGTGGGAAAGTTTCCTTGCCACTGTGAGAGGCCAGACTTGCAGAAAGGGAAGGCTTCCATCCATCTGGGAAACACATGTAGAAGAACATACTAAGCCCATACTAAGTGTCAGTTGAATGAAGTCCAGCTTACGTACTGTGGTGGAGGGCAGAATGCAAAAACCAAAAGTGGGGTTTGCCAGGAAGCTCGGGAAACCAAGCAGCCGTCTTGGGTTTCCCATAGCCTCAACTGTTTGTTTAATTTATAGCCATTGTCCACCCATCTTAGTTTCTCCGATTAGGAGCAGACAGTTGCCATGGCAAAAATATGGAACTGAGGGGTCATTTTTACAGAAGCAGACCACAATCTTTATATAAAGGTTCACAATCTATAAATTTTGTTGTTGCTGCTGCCATTGAATGCCCAGTCAGCTAGGGCATTTCAAATACAGAAGGGAGCTCACTATTGAGAAGATTCAGTTTTCCTGAGTACTCAAAGACCTGATTAAAATGACATAAACCAGATTTTTTAAAGATTTTATTTATTTTTAGAGAGAGAAGAAAGGAGGGAGAAAGAGGGAAACACTGAAGAGACAGAGATACATCGATCAGTTCCCTCTTGCACACCCCTGTGGGACATGGCCCACAACCCCAGCATGTGCCCTGACTGGGACTGGAACCAGTGCCCTTTCAGTTCTCAGGCTGGCATTCAGTCCAGTGAGCCACACCAGCCAAAGGAAACGGGAAATTAATTTGATAAACACAGAATATTTGCTTCCTAAGCAGAATGTTTTTCACAATCTCTTTTCATGAGATGACCAATAGTACTTTTTTCTTTTGAGAGAGAGACACACAAGAGAATGAAGAGCACACCAAACTCTTAATTTTGCAGAGCTTACTTTTGATACTAAAACTCATTTACTTAAGTTTATTGTGATCTTATTCAGCTTAACCATATATAAATTATTCTTTTTCACAAATCTATAACTTTTCTTGTCCAATTTAGTTTGTCTCCTTAAAATAAACAACTTATTTTAAGACAACCCATTTTCTCTTAATTTTGTCAAAAATGCATTTCCATACCATATACCTTCCTTTACTGAAAGTACATACTAACTTCCTCTCATATTAGTTAGAATTCTTAACCCGTAGTATATGATTGTCTAACCACTATGCTATACTCCTGAAATTAATACAAAATAATGTTGCATGTAAACTGTAATTGAAAAAAAAGAATTAGCCATCAGAAACCTTAATTTTTAATGACACCTAAAAAGTAGTTAATTAGTATTTATTAGCATTTTTTAGATTGGCAAACTTATGACTATATTTTATAACCTCTAGAAACATAGGTACTTTTACTGGCAAATAAATTTCATAATATTTAGAGACATTTGCTTCCTCAACCAAGCAAAACGTATAAACAGATCCAAATTTATCTTAACTTTTCTGTTACAAGAAGTCAAAAGTAAATTGACTTATTTAACAATTGATGATTCAATATTTAATCTTACTTGGAAATGATCTAGATATTCAATAAATTTTTGTCATTTAACTTAGTAAAACTCTAAGATTTCAAGTTACTAGAGGATTCTGAGAAACTTTTTAAGTACATATAAGTATAATACATGTAATTATTGATAAAGTTTCACTTAAACACCTTATTTTACTTCCTTTTATTTATTAGTTTATTAGTCCTTACAAATTATGTTTTGATTACCCATGAAAACTATGAGACATCAAACTCAATTATCCTAAGCTATAATGTTTCCTACTGACAAATTTTGTTACAGAGATAACATGAACTTTTTAAATATAAACCAGGTAACAGGTAAAATAAAAGTTTTATATTTAATTCTAATAACTCTAAAGACATACCAGTTTTAAGCAAACTCAAACCACCTTTTATATCAAACATTTTCTCACATCATATGATCCTAAAAAGCATTTGGGTTAATTTTTATTATATTTTGAGAATTTTTAATATAAGCACTTGCTTGTTAAGCCAGTTAAATAGAGCTCTTTTACAAATTAGCAATACAATGTGGAGATAGAAAATGCTACGCAACACACATGAACAGATACAGATGCGAACAGACCTAGGCTTTGTTTTAAATTTTATGCCAGGAGACTTGTAATAAGTTTATCGACTCGGATAAACCAAAGATTTCTTATTAAAATATGTGGAGAGGACAATCTTATGGATTTGGGGCAAGGGTGCCTCTATAGTCACTTGTATTTTTTTTTTAACTTTTTCCTTGTTTTCTTCACTCTTAGGAATTGAGTATGATAAAAATGGGTGGACTTTGAACTTTTAGTACTTCATTTCTGGTCTCGCAAAGATTGTAAAATAAGGACAGTTGCTTTCAATTCCCAAAGAACATCCCAGTGACATCATAGGTTAGCTTCCCATCCAGCCGCATCATCCCTGATTTGCTTCTTACCCTCTGGGTACGTTGTTTTATTTCTAATCATGATTATTAAATCCTTTCAAGTGTCATGTTTCAGCTGGTACAAGCAATAAGTATTTTTGACAGTATTAAAATATTCCATGGGATCAAGAGGGCGCAAAGATAATTACCGTCCAGAGCCATTCCTTTGGACAGCCTGCATGTCCCAGGCAGGCAGAAGCCAAACCCAGCCCTTAGGACTGGCAGCAGTTACCCCTGGGAGGAAGGATCAATAGCTATTTGGTCTGGATCTGGGAAGGAAGGAAAGAACAGTGTGAAATTTTATTTCTCTCTCACTGGACTCAGGAGATAATCTATTTTTAAAAACTTTTTTTGTAATTGAATTTATTGGGGTGACATTTGTTAATAAAATTGTAGGCTTCAGGTGTACAATATATCATCTATTTATTGTATTGTGTGTTCACCGCCCTATAAAAACTTTTGAGGGCCCTCCTTGGGTTTCAGAAATTCTCTAATTATGGTTCTTATATTGGCCTTATACCGAGGAGTGAAAGATACCTGAGAACAGTCACCTGTAAGGGGTAACATCAGTCTCACAGTCCTTTATTTTAGATACCTCTTATATTTTTAATTTTTCACTAGCCTATTAAAACAAATCTTTTACAGCAAATCTTTTAATGAAGCTTTTTAATATTTTTGAAGCCTTATGCTGGCTGTTGCATATTAATTAAACATAGGTATGTTATTCTAGTTATTTGATTTGGAAGCCCATGCCTTTAAGGGCACCATAAATTGTACACCTGAAGCTTTTAAATGATCTAATTGAGACATTCTTTATAATTGTAATTT
The DNA here is from genome assembly GCA_004027735.1 of Carollia perspicillata. Lineage (NCBI taxonomy): Eukaryota > Metazoa > Chordata > Mammalia > Chiroptera > Phyllostomidae > Carollia > Carollia perspicillata. The sequence continues at coordinate 14,230 of PVKM010011741.1, read as the reverse complement.
TAGGTCATAATTTCTTTTGGGGCTGGCAGCAGTTTTGTAGGACCGTGACCATAAATGGAGTTCAACCCACATTCTGTCTGGTTGTATTTTGGAGCTTCCAACCTGACGGTCACCATCCCAGGTTCTTAGGACACAAAATCTTTAGGTTGGCCCTTGTCAGTGTGGCTCAGTGAGTTGGAGCATCATCCAGTAGACCAAAAGGTCATGGGTTTGATCCCCAGTCAGGGCACATATGAGAAGGTAACCAGTCAATGTTTCTCTCTCACATCAGTGCTCCTCTCTCTCTCTCTCTTAAAGCAATGAAAAAAAAATGGCCTCAGGCGAAGACAAAAATTTTTAAAAAAATATTTTTAGGTTGTCTTTAGCAAGATTTTGCTATGTCTTTTTTCTCATAATATTGCTTCAAGGGTGGGTTTACATGCCTTCTGTTTTATAATATTAGGCAGGGGGGTGTTTCCTAGTGAGACACAACATCCACCCTCGTAATACAATCTGGCAAAAGAGATGCAGTCACTTCATATAAAGTCTGTTGAATATATACCAGTTCTCCTATAAACTTTTACTTTAATTCCATCAACTCTTACATGTCTACCTAACTGTAGCCTCCATTAGGACTTTATCACTAGGTTTTGGTTTTACAGTACTGAGTAGGGGAAGTGATTACAGCCAAACATAATACCCATCCCCGTGAAACATTCAGATAAAATTGACATAACTTTTTTATGTAAAGCCTGGGTAAACATTCCAGTTTTCATAAGTTTATCAATCCTTATATTTATGTATAATTTCACCAAAGGATTTTGGTACCATAGTTCTCATATCAAGGAGTTCTAAAAATTTCTATTTTCTGTCCCCTGACCATATTACCTAATTTGTGTAAAAAGACTTAGGGTCCCTATCAAGGGGTCAGGCCAAGGGACTCTGGTACTGTTTAACCTGATTAACCAGTCTGCCTGCTGTCTCAAGGATTGCTAGTCAGATTTCTCATTATAATTTCTGTCTTCCACCTTTTTAAAACTTTTCAAAATAGGGTGAATAGAGAGGTCGGGCCCATTGGTGTTGGGGGTCCAACAGCCCACCCAGCCTTTGGTGGTGCTGTGTTAAAGCATTTGTTTTAACTCTATCAAGGTCCATTTTCATATTTATCACAATTTTTTTAAGTAATCACCTAGAGATTTCCACCCTGCTAAGACTAGTCCTGTGACTCTCCATTGTTTCCTTTTTGTTTTACCCCATCAATATTTGTTTTATTTACCTATTTTTAAATAATCCTTTAAAATTTTCTACCATGTAGGGAAGAGTCCTGGGACTCTTCACTTGGCCTCTCCCCACTTAATTAACATTACATTAATTAACGTAATGTTTTTGTTTGTATCTGTAAGACCCATGAGGAGAAGCTGAAACTAGAAATTCAATGTTTTCTCTTTTTTTTAAGGGAGGTTTTTTTAAATTGTTAAATTAAAATTTTTTTATTGTTGTTTAAGTACAGTCGTCTCCATTTTCCTCCCACTACTCCCCTGCACCCCACCCGTCCCCACCTCCCACCCTCGATCCTGCCCCCTTTGGCTTTGTCCATGGGTCCTTTATGCATGTTCCTTGATGACCCTTCCCCTTCCCCCCCCATTACCCCTTCCCCCCTCCCCTCTGGTTACTGTCAGTTTGTTCTTATTTCCATGTCTCTGGTCCTATTTTGCTCACTTGTTTGTTTTGTTGATTAGTTTCCACTTGTAGGAGATCATATGGTGTTTGTCCCTCACTGCCTGGCTTATTTCACTCAGCATAATGCCCTCCAGTTCTGTCTGTGCTGTTGCAAAGGGTAGGGGCTCTATTAAGAGAGTTCTTAAGCCTAGGTGTTTTATTTCTTTGTATTCACTTTTAAAATTTGGTCTTTCCATAGATACCAATAAAACAGCTGTTACAATAAAAGCTCTCTAAAATTTTTGTAAGCCTTTTTATGGCTTAACCAAGGGCCACACAAGAGTGTAAAAAGCTCAGCCCTCACAAGATCCAGAAGGTTCACTCCCAGAGTATTCTAAGAAGCCCATTTGGCAGTCAAGCTACAAAGATTAAGATGACTAATGTCACCTATGGAGCTGGACCCCTTATGAAATTCCTGAGAGCTGGCAAGATTGGACAAGGAGACATAGAGATACAGCTTCCAGGAATCCTCAGGCTATTTGGCTGCCAAATGAGTGCCAGTAAGTGCATCTTCTGGATGACCAGGACCAAAGAGGAGATCAAAACCAAGCTCTCAAAACATGGAACAAGACATGACATAGCAGATTAAATACTGACCATCTTTTGGAGGAAAGGATCAGTAAAAACCAAGAGCGCCATACCAAATAACCAGGAGTCAGTCACTGAGCCCAAGGGTCTAGTCCCATAAATATTTTCTGCTGGCATTACGAAAGAAGAAAAGGACTCTCACCACTCTGCGGGTAGAGATCTGGGGGTCTGACGTGGCAGGAATCTTTGCCTTTGGCTGGCGCTGGCTCGTGCTGGGGTCCCAGGATATTCCCACTGCAGCAGCTTCAAGTTGAGCAGTGCTCAGCCAGCGAGGTGTCCTGCCCACAGTGCCAACTGCAGGGAAGGCAACTTTCCTCTACCAGTCCAGGTTCTTTTGGCTGGTCTAACAGTCAAATAGGCATGAGACAGATTTACAAAAGATGATGACCAGCTTAGTCACATTCGTACCTGTAGGGTCCCACATAACACGAGAGTCAGAGACAGAAGGGGAAAATGAGGTAATACTGACATTCCGAGGTAGGGATGTGGGAAGAGCCTTGGGGCTTCAGAGGGGAGGAAGGTCATGTGTAAGGCAATAAGAAAAGCAGATGTTGAGTAACTAGAAGTTTGCCCCACCCTATAGATGGGTCATAAAAAGTTATTTCTGGTGATAACTCCTATTATGGGAAAGGCTACATGCTTTTCCTTTTCAGTAGTATTGGAATCTTTTTTACACTGAATGTGGGTGATCAATGAAGAAAAACAAAACTGTTTTCTTTCGGAGTTAGAATGTGTGAAACTGGATTGCCAGTTGGGCGTGAACACAGTGAACTGGAGATGTCATGTGACTGACTGTTGGGCCTGGCTGGGGCAGGGCCTGGCTGGCACTGCTGTTTCTCGAAACAGTATTCCAGGTTTGAACCAATGGTGGTGGGAAGTAAGCTGTGACACCCAAAGAGCCCTGGGTGGTTGGTACTGTCTGGAGCTGGGGTGGGAGTACACGTCATCGGGAGTGGGGTGGGGTGGGGTCAGTGGTGGATGCCGCTGAGAAGACTGTCCTGGAAGGAAACCCTGAAATACCTCTGCGGGCCTCCCTCTGGGTGGATTTGTCAGCATCACGCTCCCTTCTCTGCTCCATCCTTCCATCACTGTTACCTAATCCTATAACCAGCTTCCTTCCGGCCCCGCTGCCATGCGAGGCTTATCACTTCACCATTTGTTTTTACTCTCCGTCTGCTTCCTGCCCTTCCTGGTCCAGGCCTCAGCACTTCGTCGTGTCTATACTGTTACAGGAATTCCTGCAAGGTGCTCCTGCCTCTGGCCCACCCTTCCCATGATTCCCATGGTTTTTTTCTTAGTGCTTTTGTCATGTTGTTGTTCTGCTAAAAACCTCCAGCAGGTCCTTTGCCAAGAACGTCTGGCCCTTTGTGGCCTGGCTTCATCTTTTAGCTCTACCGTGCCTCAGAGTGAGTCCTCGTCCTTCCTCATCCACACCATGCAGTCGTTGTCAGCACTGCCTTTTGGTCTTCCTGTTCATCCTAGTCCCCGAACTAGTCCCCGGGCTTCTTTCCACTCCCGCCAGATCCTCCTCTACATCCTTCGTCTTGTTTGCGCTCAGTATTATTGATACTGCTCGTTCAAATGTTTGGTCCCAGACAGCCCATGTCACTTGATTACTTCTTGTCTCTCTCTTTTTTTTTTATTTTTTTATTTTTAGAGAGAGGAGAAGGAAAGGAGAAAGAAAGGGAGAGAAACATCAATGTGTGGTTGCCTCTTGCATGGCCCCCACTGGGGACCTGGCCCACAACCCAGGCATGTGCCCTGACTGGGAATCAAACCGCAACCCCTTGGTTCACAGCCAGTGCTCAATCCACTGAGCTACACCAGCCAGGGCTGATTACTACTTGTCTCTTATCTTCTCAGATAGAGTGTATATTCTCTTTGAAGCAGTGAAGCTTTTTTTCTTTCAGTTTGGTGGTCTGCCATTGTTTAGAACTGAATAAACCTAACAAGGAATAATAGGTTGCTCACCTGAAGGCAGCGGAGCTGTGTGGCTCTGGTACAGATCATAAAATTGAAGAACAGGAAAACTTGCCTCAGAGTCCCCTTGGCTAGAAAAACTTTTCTTATTGTCTGGCTCACTCCCTCAAAGAGCGCCACCTGAAGGGTGTTCCTGGAAAAAACTTCCGTTATTTTCAGCATTTGCCAACAGAACGACTTTGTGAGATGTTGTAGGTCTGGATGGAATTGAACGACGAGCACACAGAGCAGGTCCTCAGTCTTCGAATGTGGAGAGGGGAAAAGGATCTGAGAGCGGAGCAGGTACCAGGTCTGATTTGGAAGGCTATGAAAAGTTAGATGGTAGCAATAGCCTGTTTTGTTGTGTTGTGTGTTTTAATTCTCACACAAGGATATATTTATTGATTTTAAAGGGAGAGGGAGGGAGAGAGAAACAAACATCAATTAGTTGCCTCCCATACGTGCCCCGACCAGGGGTCGAACCCACAACCTAGGTAGGTGCCCTGACTGGAGATTGAACCCATAACCTTCTGGTGTGTGGGACGATGCTCCCACCAACCAAGCCACCCTGGAAGTGGCCGGTTTTAATTTTTGGAGTGGTAAGAGTTACGACGCAAAGATGTAGACTCATCCAAGTTGTCACAGGTGTCCTCTGTCTACAGGGGACTTCCAGTCACTGGTGAAAGGGCAGCTACCTGACCATCCTCCACTTCAGATTTTACTCCTCCCTTGCCATTATCTAGTTAAATTGGATTTTACTTCTTTCTTTTCCTTTTTTAACTGACAGTGCCCTTGCATTAATTTTTTTCCTGGAGGGTATGACAGCCTGTCACTGTATGTCAGTGTACAAACTAATGCTGAATAAACGCTGTCGAAGGTTTATTAACTCTTAGCGGGGTCTGGAGCAGTCACATCTTATGTGAGTCTTAATCCCCATCCTGTGAAATTAATTCACTCAACAAGAATTTCCAGAGTGGTGTGCTAGTAGTGAACATGCCCATAAACTACCCTACCTAAGAATGGGAGGGAATAGATCATAAACAACAGGATGGTATTATGGGAAAACTAACTCGGGGAAGTGGACTAGGAGTGTTGGGGGTGGGTAGCACTTTAAGTGGTGACAAGCCTCCTGGTAAAGTAACATTTGAGCAGAGGCTTTAGGTGAGTGACTCATGCTGGGATACATGTGAAAGGTAGATATAAATGCAAATATGAAAGTCACCCTAGTGCACAAGTGTCCCTACGAAGGTCAGGAGGCTGCCTAACCAAGCAGTAAGGCGTGAGAGTGTCATTTACCCAAGGGCGGAGGGTACAGGAGTGGATGTGGTGCGTTCCTTTGTTTCCAACAGATAATCACTTACCTCGTTTCAGTTTTTAAGTTTAAGGGAAAGAACCATACCTACCCTTTCTCTGCATCCTCTTGGCACTGAGCACATACATAATAGGTGCTTGGTAAGTGCTTAATGCATTTGTGTTTATTGAAGTTTCAAGTGGTGTTGCCGTAATTCTTTGTTTATATTGTGAAATTATGAGGTGATTTTTCCTTTTTGCTTTAGATTGAATGTGTAATTCTAAATGCTTTCCCTTTTTTAGGTGAGAAGCCATTTACGTGTGAAATCTGTGGCAAATCTTTCACAGCAAAGAGTTCTCTTCAGACGCACATCAGAATCCATCGGTAACGTGCAGATATGTCTCCCATGTGGAGCCCTCATTCAGCCCTGGTGTTAGTAGGGTGACATGTGTTACCTGTGTAGCCCTTTCCCCCAAATTATTACTGATAGAATTTTCTGCTTTTATCATTTTTAAAAATTTGTTCAATAAAGAAATTCCTCAGGTAGGCAAAATCATGAAAACTGATGCTAGCCAGCAAAAGTTTGCATTATTGATTTTATTTCATAAATTTTGATCTTGTCAGGGGGCTGGTCCAAAATTTAAATCTTCCATCAAAATAAGTATTAAATGTTTTCTGAATGAACGTTTTTGTTCACAAAACTTACTTCTAGATTGGATTTAATAGGTCTTCTAACAGCATCACAGATAACTAGGGGCTACTCATTTTAAGGATGAAATTAGTTGTATGTACTTATTTGGCCAGTAGAATAAAAAAATTGGCTGTGAAAACAAATAAAATGAAAAGGAACTATATAAATACTTTCTTATCTGAAATAGACACAGTGGGATCATAAATTTTTATCAAATCTGGTCCAACCCCATCAACTGCCCTTCCTGAGACACCAGCCCCACAGCTTTTTTAAAAAAATTAGAAACTTAAGCCCATGGAAATTGGGACTTGCTCCAGGTCCCGAAGTTAGCAGGAGAACCCGTGACTTCTGACTCTCAGTCTAGCTTTCCTCTGTCCTTGACTGCCTCTCCTTGTATATCGGGAAGTAATACATAGATCTTTCTGTTTTTAATATAAAACATGTTTCCTTTTAGAGGAGAAAAGCCATACTCCTGTGGCATATGTGGAAAATCCTTCTCTGACTCCAGTGCCAAGAGGAGACACTGCATTCTACACACTGGTAAAAAGCCTTTCTCCTGCCCCGAGTGTAACTTACAGTTTGCTCGTTTAGACAACTTGAAGGCTCACTTGAAAATCCATAGCAAAGAGAAACATGCGGCAGATGCCAGCAATGTGTCCGGCAATAATAATACTGAGGAGGTCAGGAATATTCTTCAGCTGCAGCCGTATCAACTCTCTACCTCGGGAGAGCAGGAAATCCAGCTTCTGGTAACCGACTCTGTACATAACATCAATTTCATGCCCGGTCCTAGCCAAGGAATCAGCATCGTTGCTGCAGAGAGCTCCCAGAACATGACTGCAGACCAGGCTGCTAATCTCACGCTGCTCACACAACAGCCAGAACAACTGCAGAATTTAATTCTCTCAGCTCAACAGGAGCAAACAGAACACATTCAGAGCCTCAATGTGATCGAAAGCCAGATGGAACCCTCGCAGAGCGAGCCTGTACATGTGATCGCCCTCTCTAAGGAAACCCTGGAGCATCTGCACGCCCATCAAGAGCAAACAGGGGAGCTCCATTTAACAAGTGCTGCACATCCGGCTCAGCACCTGCAGCTGACGCAGGAGTCTGCTCCACCTCCACCCACCCACCATGTGCCCCAGCCCACACCACTGAGCCAGGAGCAGAGCTGACCTGGAAACATGTTTGAATGCTCTACTGGTTCCTTCTCCATAAGCCAGCTGTAACTGAAATTGTGTGCTTGAAGTCAGACTTCCTGAAATGCTCACTTACAGATCCTTACAGAGATGTGATAACTAGCTGACGGTCATAATGCTTTCCATCCAGGCAAGAAGACGCAAGGTGCACGTGTCATGCCCATACATAACACTGATAGGGATTTAGCACTTCACTGTCTTTATGCTGGGGGTATTGATTTGGACTTTTCCGTAAGTACTAAATGTTCACAGCCACAGGTTATGATCTTGTTGACCTTCTCAGTTACAGTTTTTAGTTTTTCAGACAAAGGAAGTCATAGGTTGCATTGGTAGAATGGCTAGTTCCACTTCCTCATTTCTCATAGGCAGCACATTTGCCTCAAGTCAGACTCAGACCTGCAGTGAGTGATGTTTGATCTTCATGATAAAGTTTGAGCTTTCTTAATTGCCCTGGAATAAAAATCTAATGGGTGTAATTTGTGTTAAAAATACTCTACTGAATTCTAATTGACCTCCAAAGATGGTGATCTATGTATTACGTCTGATAACTTTCTGGAGATAGGAACCTGTAAGCTGTTTTTATTGCAAAGCAGGTTAAATCCCACAAAATGGACACACTATTTTTAAAAGTAAATGTTTTCTCATAATCTTAAAGTCTTTGATCCTCAGAGAATTAGCCAGCATATGTCTATTATTACCATACGATTTTAGATAACTGTCAAAGATTAAATGATGTTTTGTTTAGGTTTTTCGAGCCCAGCGTATTTTATTTTATTAAATGCTTTAACTGCTTTCTCTCAAGAAAACTGGTAGAGAATTTTTCAGAAAAGATAGCAGGCACTACTACATGTAAATTAACACCACTGGGGGAGAGGAGGGCTTGTCTGTCCTAAAATTAACAGGACCATCTTGTTAATTATGTGTTACTTGTTTTCTTGTTTTCGATGTCTTTGATTTCCACCAGAATCACATTAAGTTTGGGATTTAAAGTAACACATAATGGTTCAGGTTTGAGAGAAGATGAAACCAGTTTTCTAACATATTTGCCAAAATATATTTTGTTGTATATAATTCACGAAATTTCCAAAATGACTTATCTTAGATGTATCAACCAAAGTAATGTTAAATTAGACCTGACTAGAGCAAAAGTGTGATTTTTGCAAATAGTTATGCCTTAAATATTATTTCAGGTTCTTGCCTTAGTCATTTAAACTATTTACTTAAACCTTATTCTTAAAATGCAAAGCTTTTCCCAGCTTTTCAAAGCCTACCGGCCCACATTTTCTCCTGGATATAAATAGTATTCCACAGTTGGGTTGGCCAAAAAGTTAGTTTTTTCCATACATTGGCTCTAGTAGTACTTAGTTCTTAAACTCATTGAAAGCAGTTTTGTTAGATCGTATTGTGATAGCTATCATATCAGTGTGCATTTAAAAAAAAAACTTAACCAAAATTGGTAAATTTTTGTACAGCCATTTTAATATTGAAGATGTTCGAAAATATGCAACATTTTCAGCTTATTATGCTTTATTATTTAAAGAAAGTAAAAATGCAACTGAAATGCAAAAAAAGATTGTGCAGTATATGGAGAAGGTGCTGTGACTGATCAAATGTGAGAAAAGTGATTTGCAAAGTTTCTTGATACTACTGATATTTTGACCAAATAATTCTTTGCTGTGGGGCTGTATTACACATTGGAAGATATTTAGCAGCGCCCCTGGCTTCTACCGACTAGAAGCCAATAGTGGAAGATAGCTGACATCTCAAAATATCCAAATCAATAAAGTTATCAGTGAAAATGAAAAATGCGTCTTATCTTTTATGGTAAAAACTAAACAGGCTTTTTGGCCAACCCAATAAATGAATTTTTAACTACTCTAGATACCTGGATAATCATTCAGGAATATGGTCAGTCACATGACTGTAAGTCACGTTTAGCTTTATGACAATCTACCTCTGCCCTAAGAGAAATCTAATGTGAACCCCATGTGTAATTTTAAATTTCTAGTAGCCATAATTAAAGAGGGGAATGAAATTAAGTTCAATAAAACAATTTATTTAATCCAACCTTTGCAAAATAGTATCATTTCAGTATGTAATCAATATAAAAATGTATTAAGATATTTTACATCTTTTTTTGCATATTAAGCTGTCAAAATCTAGTGTGTATTATATACTACTGACACTCAGTTTGGATGGTAATGTTTATTGGACACGCTTGATCTGTATTTAGAGTTCATGCGACTTACAGTTGAAACTATATATTCAGGTAGTTGCGGACATACATTTTTTTTCAATAACTGAAATGAGTGTTCGTTTTTAAAATATATTAAAATTAATTAATATTCAAATCCAGTTCCATGGTCACACTAGTAACACTGTGATTTTTTTTAAGATTTTCTTTATTTACTTTTGGAGAAAGGGGAAAGGAGAGAGAAAGAGGGAGAGAAGCATCAGTGTGTGGTTGCCCCTCTCTCCCTCTCTCTCTCTCACACACACATACACACACACACAGGCACGCGTGCCCCCAAGTGGGGACCTGGCCTGCAACCCAGGCATGTGCTGACTGGGAATCAAACTGGCAACCTTTTGGTTGGCAGGTTGCACTCAATCCACTGAGCTACACCAGCCTGGGCAACGCTGTGAGTTCTTGATAATCAGATGTGGCTAGTGGCTCCACTGTACAGCACAGGTCTACCTGTTTCTAGTTTGAGAACCAGTGTCAGCCATAAAAATATCTTCTGGAAGAGTTCTGGGTTATTTGACTAGCTGTGAAAGGGAAATGAGAAATGATAGCCGTATAAACCTATCCTTTCTTCTGTGTCTCAAATATACATTCTGCTCCTTTGAAGTCCAGAATTTTAAAGTTCAGTGACTACCCTACCCAAAGGAAGTGTCATGTACATTAACGACGTTTCTGTTGTGTCTTTGAGAAGTTGGCTGGCTCAGCATTGCACAACTCATTTTTACTAAACATGTAATTTTTTAAATTGTCTTTAAGTGCAGAAACACAAATTGTACCTTTTAGGAAATTGTAGAATATTATGCTTTTGGACTACTGAAATGACCTTGTCACTTTCAAAAGTGAATCTGGTTTTCTCTCAGTAGAGGTCTATCCTTGGGAAGACTACAGCTCTTGCCATCAAAACGTCATTCTCGTGCTTGCCTGTGTTTCTTAAAAGGCCTTTTTCTACCTCTACTCTGTATTTTCTGCAGTTGGTTCTTACAGGTTTTGGGAACAACCAGTTAAATAATGCTGAGGAATAAGAGACTCATTTTAGATGCTTGCATCAAGATTTTCATAAATTGCAGTAATAATTTCTGCTGCATATCGAGTCTTTACTATAGGCCAGGAGTAAAGCCAGGTGCATTAGGTCTAAATGTTACCTTAATGTTTCCCAAATTTCTTCCATGTCATGGTGCCCAAAAAGTGGGCTTTATACAGCACCCTGCAGTTAGAGGACTCCCGTCACCCCTGGCCTTGATGGCATATTAGTTTCCTAAGGCAACCATAACAAATACTACAGAGTGATTTAAAAATCAAAGTTATTTCTCACAGTTCCGGAGGCTGAAAGTCCTAGATCAAGGTGTTGGCAGGATTAGCTTATTCTGAGGCATCCTGGCCATCCCTCCCTGCGTCTCCACTGGGTCTTCTCTGTATGTGTTTGTCTTAATCTAATAAGGGCACCAGTCATAATGGATTAAGGCCCACCCCAATGACCACATTTAAACTTAATTACTTCTTTAAAGGCCCTGTCTCCAAACACACTCACAGTCTGAGGTACTGAGGGTTAGGGCATCACTGAGTTTATGGGGCACCATTCAGACCATAACAACTGGCACCCAGAGTGTGTTGGGAAGCAGTGAGTGTCTGGGACACACCGGCAACCTCTTTGAAGCACATCTTATTTACTTAATCTTCATGACATTCCTATGAGGTAAGTAATATTATGGCTGTTTTACAGATGAGAACATTGAAGCCCAAACATGAAGTCCATTGCCCAAGGGCACACAGTAGGTGGCAGAGCCAGAACTGGGGCACAGGGCTTCGAGACACCCCACTCCGGCACTTCCACCAGATGCGCTTCCCTTCACCGGTCTAGAACTTCCCGCCGGGTTTCTCTTTACATGTGACCCACTTAATGTAATAGACCCTTATTGACTAAAATTGAGGGTCTGCATCTGCAATTTCAGCATGTAATCATAGATTTTGTACATAAAATAATAGTAAAAGTTATATAGTCTTTCTCCACAACACAATAACTACTGTGTTAATGTTAGTATTTTACCGTGGATTTAAGGCTTAATTGAAATTTGTCAATTAGATGAAAGTTACTACTACAGTAAAAATACCTAAATTGAACCTATCCATCTTAGGACATTTTACATTTAGGGCAGATTTTTATTTTTGCTGTTCTAATTTGTAAAGTATCAAGGTAAATTTTCATCCTCAGTTTCCAAACCAAAATAAGAAAACTGTCTTAATTTTGTAAATAGGCTTGCAGGATAACCTCTTAAAAAATCCCCCCTGCCTCCTTTCTGCAAACAGCACGCATGGCAGAGGGACCCTGAGAGAAGCTGGAATGTCACTGTGATCATTTATCTTGCTTTTATATCCTTTACATGTAATTAAGTAACAAACACTTGCTGACTGGAATATATATTTATATACAGTGTAATCATTCTCGCTTTTTAAAACTTACATTAGGAAAGCATTTAAATTAAAGTTCATTCACCCCTGACAGGGTAGCTTAGTCGGTTAGAGCATCTTCAGCTACACCAAGGTGTGGCCTTGATCCCTGGTCAGGACGCGCACAGGAATCAGCCAATGAATGCACGGATGAGTGAAAGAACAGGTCGATGTCTCTCTCCTCCCCCTCCCTATCTAAAATCAATCAGTACATTAAAATTTTAAGCTCATTCAATCACATTTTGAATACAAAAGTAGGAAGAACTTGAACACATTTAGGTAACATTTGCAAGACAGCTTGCCTTTTTTTTTTTTTTAAGTGAAACGTGGTACCAAATCCATATGGAAGGGGAAAATGTGAGTGGCAGTAGGTCAGAGGACTTCCTGGGTTTTAGAGCATGGACTTACTATTTATTTTGAATTCCTAATAGCCATAATATTACATTCTTTTAAATACGGATTTGAAGATTTTCCAAAAGAATAGCCTCTTTTTAATTTTTTTTAGTTAATTTATATACTCTTATTCTTATTAGATGAAAAGTTAAACAGAAGCTCCCTTAGGCTAAAATGGAATTAAAAACAATACATTTTTTAAATTCATCTCAGATATAGAGTGATTAAGTGGCTTGTGGACAAGTTTTTCCCATAATCTTAGTGTTTGATGAGCAAAGTATTCTCACGACAAAAATACAGAAAAGTATTTACATTGATCCTGAACCTATTTGGATTTTTAATCTTGGCAGCCTGTCAGGGCAGAGGCCCTTGGGTCATCTTGGAGTCTGTGCAATCACCCTGCTTTGACCTGGGGAAGGAACATGAATAAAAAGCGGTATAAAGGGGAATAAGGTTGCTGGGAGAGAGAAAGGATGAGGCCCTCAAATTTCTTGTGATTCATTCATGTTATAGCCAAGAAAGCTGGGAGTCACTATTGACAGAACCCTTCTCACCACCCCTGCCCCCACCCCATCACCAAGTTACATCAGTTTTCATCTCAAATTCTGTTTTTGAATCTGTCCACCTCCCCCATCCCCACTGCAGTACCATGTGCTCTTGCCTGGACTTCCAGCAAGGCCAGGCTGACCCTTTCCACCCTCCCCCTACCCTTGTCTCCACTGGGAGTGGAGATTTGGGCTCACCTTTGTGCCCTTAGCATCAAGCTAATGATTGGATATTGTGTTATCACAGCAAATATGATCATGTCTCTGTTTAAAATTCCTCTGCAGTTTCTCATTGCATTTAATAAAATTCCCAATCCAGCTCCCTCTCGGGCCCCTTTCCCATTTTCCAGTCACCCTGGCTTCCTTGCTGTCTAACCACCACCATCCCTCCCTGCCCCCCTCCTTCCCACACACCCAATTTCCTGCCTTAGGGCTTTGAGGCAGGAATTTTCTCAGCCTTGAAAGGTTTCTGCCCATATTCTCTAATTTCTGTTCGTCTATCGGAATTCGGTACAAGGGTCACTTCTTCAGGGAGGCCCTCCCTGACCCTCTAATCTCAGTCATCCACCCTGTCATATCTGTTAACAGCACTCTACACATTTGGCTCAGTTCATAACTATTTCTACACCAGGACTGTGCATGTCTGGTCACCCTGCCACCACAGCTCCCAGTCCAGGACCATGGATGTGTGTGATTACACCGACCTGTAGGTAGGTGCAGGGTGTCTTAGACACGCCACCTGCGGCGCTAGGGACCTAATTTCTAGCTTCAGGCTCAGGAAATGAGAGGTTGGGAGTGAGGTAAGGATGACCTGGAAGGGAGACACAACATGGAGTGAGTTAGAAGAAATGGATCCTGTCTTAATGGCTCAGGTTTTTGACCTGGGCCCTTATGCTGGCAGTGTTCTTTACAAAAACATTTGAATGGCATTCTTTTAAAATGAACTTTTCATGCATCAGCCACTTATTTGGTGTAATAATATGAACAGGCCGATGTTATTGCCTCAGCATTTTCAGGTCTGTATACAGCACATATAATATAGGTCAGGACTCAAGATTCTGATTAAGAAGAGAAATACTGGTAGATAAATAATACATTTATTCTTTTGGTTTTAACAGAGGTCATTTTTTTTTCTTTGAAGAAATTCTTTAAGTAGAACTTGCTTTGGGTCTTCTA
>PVKM010011740.1:0-32747 GCA_004027735.1 Carollia perspicillata | reverse complement strand
GTTGTCTTAGCACAATTCAAAGAGTGGAAATGAGAAATGTAATGCTTGACCTTGATTTGTCTTCCCATAAACCATTGCAAATCTTGGGGTTTTCAAAGGCTCAAGCAAAATTTCACAATACAGCTGAATATAGGAAATGATACCCTAAGAATAATGAGGATGTTTTACTTTGGATCTTTCACCTATTTTACTTCTTACCTGTCTTTCTTTGCTGTCTTTGGGATGATCTTTATTATATATATATATATTTGCCAGCATCTGATCTCTCTTTCCGTGTAGAATTGGCTGCGTGTAAGTGTTGGAAGGCAAAAAGGTCACCGAGTGTCTTCCTTGGTTCCTGGCAGATGAGATACAGGCCATCAGCTCGGCTGCACCAGAGGCTGCACCAGAGACTACACCAGACTCTGAGAGGCAGAAGCGGGGGTGGAGCCAGGCTGCCTGGGGGTGAGGGCCCCCTTCCTGCCTCGGCATTGCTCTGACTTCACGCCAGGTGCTCCGTCTCAGTGAGCCTGAGTATCCTCACCTGTCAGATGGGACAATTACTTTCTTCAGGGTGTTATCATGGGGACTAAGTGAGATAAAGGTAACTTGCTTAGAACAGGGCTTGACATGTGTAAGTTCACAGATGAGAACTCTTACTGTGAAGGGGCCAGAAACTCAGTGAAACGGAAAATTAAGACTCCATCAGGCAGTGGCCCCGTCTTGTACCTGGAGTTTGTGGGTGGCTTCCTGACTATGTGATGCTGGTTGTGGAGTTCTTGTTTTGTCCAAACTCACTTCCCCAGCCTTTCAGTCAATTCTGTGAATCACTCAATAACCCTCTAGAAAATTCTTCTTCAGCTTTAAGTTTGCCAGAATCCCTACCCGGATGGATATAGTCTATGACACTCAGAGGAACGCCTGACTGCTGTGTCAGACTGTCTTACCCTGGTTTCATTTACGTAGGCTTTTCCCCATGAAGAGGGAGTTAACTTTGTAACAACAAAGACCGTACCTTCTCTTTGCAGCAGCCATGGAGACTTGCATGCTACTGAGCCCGGGACGAGTGTGTACACCTTCCCCCCGCACACGGGCTGCATGAAGCAGGCTCAGGGAGTATTTAAAGGCATGTTGAGTGAAAGATCGAGGGAATGGCGTATCCGGTAGGTGTTAATGGCTCAGAGCTCTGACATTGTCAGGCTGAGCTATCAACCCTTTATCGGGGTTCTGCTGAAGTGAAACAGAAATTTGTAGATTATTTGTTATTTTTGATCGGGTACTCTGTACTTGAAGCCAAATATGTCCTGACATTAAGAGTAAGCATTTTCCCCCCTGGCTCTACCCTTTTTCTCTTGTTATCCCTCTACTGCCAAAGAAGTATTTCTTGCCATGTTTTTGGAGAAGGGATTTGCTAAGGGCACTCTGCAAAGCTCTGTTGGATACTAATATTACTTTAGAAAGACTTTGGGTAATTCATCCAAACCAGCACTGGTTCCTTCATTAATTCAGGAGAAACTCTTTCTGTGTGATTGGTTGAGAGTCAGAACAGACGGGATAAGAAGAGATGAAATGCAAGATGGAGGCAGATGCTCTTATTTCAGAATTAAACTTTTCCTAATGTTTTTGCATGAAGTTGGGCATGTTTGCATTCGGTTGTCATTAAGGGGTAATCAATTTATTTGGATTATACATGTACACAAAATGAAAAACAAATGAAATTATTATTTTTTCTATTTAATTCTGAACTGCCCCGGTGGCCTGTTCTTAGAGAGGCATTTTCTGGATCAGCTTGCATCACCACAGAGCAAGGAATTTGAGAGTGCGGAGCAAAGGCTTGGAAAGAGTTCTATCAGAGCTTTCATCCGACCACCAGCCTGCGATGCCGATGCTCTTCGGGAGCCAGAAAAGCTCTCCGTGTTGTCTCTCTTTAAGGGGTGTTATGTTGCACTGCAGTCAGAATGAAGAAAAGCCACTCAGATTTTAATAATATCCAGCCCTAGATGCCATCAGCAAGATGACATTTCCTGGAAAGAACTCTGTTACTATAGTATTGTTATTTGTCATGATTTGCTTGATATGATCAACAAAGAAAAAGTCAATGATCCAAATGGGACTTCTGGCAGAGAACTGAATTCTCATTAAAAGAAGTATTAGTCAGCCAAACACATTCGAGTAAACGCTGAAGGTGAACTTGACGTTAGAAAGGAGGGGCTGCCTGTGGAGACCACAAGAATTGGTAAGGCCAAGGAATTCCAGTTTTACCCACTTAGAATCAAACTAGGCTGGCCTTTGTCACACCTCTTGGTAGCCTTAGCCAGAATTTTATTTAAGGAAAATCTACAAGCCAAAATGACATAGTTTATATGAGGTCAGGTATGTTACCACTGCCATCCTGTAGGTACTCAGACAGATGGTATAGAAGTCTGTTATTTCAGAAAAATACCAGGAAAACTTCAAATTCTTTGCCATGGGGTCACCCGGTTTGAAAGATAATTGATGCGTTAGAGCAGACAGGCTTTGAGTATGTTACTGACTCAGTTTGCCAGTGACAAAAATGCAATGCAAAGCCTTTAACAACAATGATGATGGGTGAGTTATCAAAGACTAGATAACCACACATGTTCATTTCTTTATTGTAGAATTACCTTTTAAAAACACATAAGATGAAAAAACAAGGAGAATTCGAGCGAGCTAAATGATGGTCTGACACAGTCTCCTGATAGACCACGGCCAACTCTCCCACAACAAACACCCATCTTATTTTTCAAAATCCTTGTAGACACACATGGTTTTCCAGACCCAGATGTTCAATGATCTAATTCAAGTAACGTTTGATCCAAATTGTACATGGAAGACATTATACAATTTGGAATTACTTGCAATAGGGTATGAGCAATATTATTATTAAATAACTATGAAAGTACTGAAACTTGAATGTTAATTATTCTAAACAGAAGTTATTTTTTGGTGGGTAAAAATAAGATGCTTTTTTCTCCCTGGCTGGTGTGGCTCAGTGGTTGAGTACCGGCCTGAGAATCCAAGGTCGCTGGTTCAATTCCTAGTCAGCGCACATGCCTGGGTTGTGGGCCAGGTCCCCAGTGGGGGACGTGCAAGAGAAAAGCACACATTGGTGTTTCTTACCCTCTCTTTCTCCCTCCCTTCTGCTCTAAAATAAATAAACAAATAAAATCTTTAAAAAAATAAGATATTTTTATACCTCAATTAAAAAATAATAAGTTATGCTGGTGTTCATTTTCCAGGTTTCATACTAAAAATGAGTCACTCTTGAGTGATACTCCATTTGCAAAAAAAAAAAAAAAAGCAGTAGACTTACTCAGGGGCTTGCTCAAAATATTCAACTTTATGCAAAAATGCTTCCAAACTAGCTGAGATGGATCCAAAAGTCACATTCTAATATAGGAAGTACGGTATACATTTATGAACTAAACCGTCATAGATGGGGAGGTGGGGAGAGCATGAGATTCAAAGAAATCTAGAGCTACTTTTTCATTCTTTCAAATTTACGATTGATGCCCTGGCTGGTGTGGCTCAGTGGATTGAGTGTCGGCCTGCACACCAAAAGGGTGCCAGTTCAATTCTCAATCTAGGGCACATGCCCGGGTTGTGGGCTGGGTCCTCCTCAGTGGGGAACACATGAGAGGCACCCACACATTGATATTTCTCTCCCTCTCTTCCCTCTCCCTTCCCCTCTCTAAAAATAAAAAGAAATAAATATATGTATTTAAAAAATTCGCAATTGATGAATTAAGGTGGATTACCAGAAGGCAGGCTTTCCTACACTCTGTGTAAAGTTCTTTTCAGGGCAGTCCAAGACAGAAAGAGAACTGAACTGTTCACAGAAGTCACCTCCTTCTCCCTCTCCCTCTCCCTACCCCTTTCTTCCTTCCCTCCTTCTCGGTTCATATTCCCTTCATCCCCTGCACAGAACGAAGTTCCAGGTGGATGCCAAATTTGAGGCTTTTTCTCACCCCTTAGGGCAAAACTTTGCACCTGGTCCCATTTTAGAAAACAATACCCTGTACCTAGTCCAGATTCTTGGACTAATATTTGTTGAATTGGACTATAAAAATAAATGGCTACAAATGGGATCGGGGCCTTTGGGGCCCACTGCCCCACTTACATCATGAACGCTAATTGCAGGATGTCTTGGCTCTGGTACCGTAAGACCAGCCAGCGCAGGTGACAGTCATCAGGGTTGCGGGCCAACCTGGAGCAGCCGGGAACCCAAACGCGGCCCGGAACGAGAAGTCTGGGAGCTCGTCCCTCGTGAGTGGTTGTTTTGCTTCGGACTGGAACAGCGTACTCTTTCCACAGACAGGAAAATAGTTCTGAATTTCAGAATTTACTGGGGTCTTTTTTTTTAACACCTGCCTTAGGAACCATTTACGCTCGCTCAGAATTTTCCACGTTTTTCTGAATTTTCTTCACCTCATATAAAACACAGTCTTCCCTGGGGGGCTTTCCCCTTCTCCTTGTGCCAAACTCAGAGCTCAGTTGTCACCTTTGGAACCGTGTCTCAGGAAGCTTTCCCCTTTCAGGGCTGGGGCCCCTCGAGGAATGTACAAGAATCCACCGAGCTAGCCAGCTAGGGGTCCTCTCAGCAACGTCTCTGACCGCATTTCATTGATTATGAGGCACCCATTTCTTCATACGACTGTCTCTGAAACTGAGACGCTTGTTTCAATCTGTGGTATCTTATATACTACAAAGTACAGTCTAACAGCCAGCACTTTGTGACAACAATAGTGCCACATCTTTGGTGGCTCCTAAAATTACATTGGGACCTACATTTAGGATGCTGTAAAGTGCCTCTCAACAGCTATGTGTGTGCTGTATATTGAGAGCCCTGTGGGCACTACGTGGCCTTTGCTCCTTTTAAGTTCCTCTGACTTGGATTAGGAAAATACGGCATTCGAATCAATAAAGGGTTGGGGTTTTTTTGTTTGTTTGTTTGTTTTGTTTTTGAAGGCTAGCTTCTCATTGTTTGCCTGTTACAGCTACCATACAAAGTAATAAGTATAGCTGTTAGTATTTAGTATTAGCATTTAGCGTTGACTGTGCTGTATGTCTAAGCACTGGAAATATATTAAGTTACTTAATCTATACAGCAACACAAGGGAGGGACAATAATTACCTCCATTTAACAGATGATAAAGCTGAAGCTCAGAGAGGTTCAGGAACTGGCCATATGATTGCCCATTAGAACAGGAATTTGAACCCAAACAGCCTGGCTCCAGTGTCCATGCTCTTAGGAGGTGTTGTGGCCACATAAAGATTTATGGTGATATAGTTGACAAGCACATAGGCTGCAAGGAGTCAAACTTCAAGCTGACATCATGGAGTGATTACTACTGAGAGTGTTAGTATCATATTATATGATTCAACTTACGTCCTGAGATCGAAACTTCAGGTTATGAAAAGAGCTCAGTAGATTTTAGTGTCCAGCTGGAAAACTCCCCCACCAGCCCCACTAAGGAGACACCCAGAGATAGGTAAAATGGTCCAGGAGGAGGAAGGCCCGAATATGGCAGCCGCCTTTGTTTTAACTTCTCATGTGCCCGAGTGTTTTCTGAATTACCACACATCTGTAATTGCCTTAACTATCCAACCCTGTTATGCAATTTTCCTCAGGTTTATCTAAAAATAGGTTTGGGCTGTTTTTGAAGGCCAAATCCAACCTCAAAGTGCAAAGACTTTTTTTACCACTGAAAATTTTCAAAAGTATATGCTGTAGAGACTTTCAGTCAAGATGATGGAATAGGTAAATGTAGTACCTACCCAAATGTGCATTCTCCCATAACCACAGCAAAAGGACAACTGAACTACAGAATGGCCATTGTTCAGAGCCACCTGAAATCTAGCTGAACAGAACAATCAGGGATTTAATGAAGCCACCGGTAGGAGACCGGTAGGAGGGGTAGAGACATGAAATGGGCTGGTCCCAGCCCCATACCAGGCCCCCCAGCCCAGGGTTCCAGAGCCAGAAAGACCAGTCCCCATAACTTCTGGCTATAAAAACCAGTGGAATTGAGGCTGAGAGACATAGCAGACTTCTGGAATCCCAAGTAGCTCCTCTTAAAGGGCCCGCACATGGACTTTCTCTGAATCATTCCCTCTGAGGTCCAGCACTGGGGCAGCAGCTCAAAAGGCACCAGGCACATAAAGGGAGGGACTGAATTGTTTGGCATCAGGGCAAGACCTGGGAGTGGGGCACTTTCTACCAAACAAAAGTGCTGGCAGAGGCATTGCATTGTTGTTATTCTGATAGTTCCCCCAACAGAGCTGGCAGGTAGGCATCATATCTGAGTTTCCACCAACTTGGCTCACCCTTTTACCCTGTCTTGGTGATTCCCTGTGACCCTGCCCCATGCAACGTGGGAGCTGTTTCCAGTGGCTTTTCAATGGCCTGTCTTGGCTTATGCTTCATGGTTTTCTGAAATTTCTCAAACAAGCAGCATTTGACCTTGGCATGCCCAGTACCTCTAGCTAAGTGACCCAGGTCCAACACTAGCAGCAGCTGACCTTGGTTGGCAGCTTGGACTTCTCTAGATACCTCTAAGCCCAGCACAAGTAGCAGCCATTTGCAGATCGCTTTGTAGCTCATGCTGGGTGGCTCCAGGCAGAACATAATTGGCAGCTGAACTTGACCTGCACCTCCTGGCAGGTCCCAGAGCTAGAGTACTTGGTCGATAGCTTCAGATCATGTCGAAGCACCACCCGGCCACCTCCACAAATGACATACTCAAGGGGTAGACTCAGTGGGCAACATGGCCCTGCTGAAGTAAGCCCTGCTGTCTGGAGTGGGGCTCAGCTGATCCCCCACAGTGGTCCCGGCCAGGACTTGCAGTCAACAGGCCTGGGGGAAATCCCTCCCATTGATGTGCTAACAGCAACTGAGGCTCAATTACAACAGAAGGGTGTACACAGCCCACACAGGGGGTGCACCTTGAATATGCAGCTCGGGTGATCAGGGAAGCTGTGCCACTCAAACCCACTGGACATGTACTACATTAGGCCACTCTACAAAGCCCAAGCGACATAGCAGCTCCACCTAATATACAGAAACAACCAGGGAGGCTGCCAAAATGAGGAGACAGAGAAGCATGGCCTGAATGAAAGACCAGAACAAAACTCCAGAAAAAACAATGAAATAAAATGCAGACAAGCAATCTACTAGATACAGAGTTCAAAACAGTAGCTATCAGAATGTATAAAGAATTTAGTGAGACCGTAACAGCAGAAAAGATATGGAAACTATACAAAAGAACCAGGCAGAAATGAAAGACACATTAACTGAAATGAAGAATAATTTACAGGAAATGAACAGCAGAGTAGAAGAAGCCAAGAATCAAGGCAGTGATTTGGAATATGAGGAAGCAAAAAACACCCAATCAGAACAGCAAAAAGAAAGAAGAATCCAAAAATTAAAATAGGTGTGAAGAGCCTCTGGGGCAACTTCAAGCAACATTCACATCCTGGTGGTGCTGGAAGGAAAAGAGAGAGAGCAAGAAATTGAAAACCTATTCGGAAAAAAAGGACAGAAAATTTCCCTTATCTGGTGAAGGAAATAGACATGCAAGTCCAGGAAGCAAAGGGAGTCCCAAACAAGATGAATCCAAAGAGGGCCACACCAAGACATATCATAATCAAACACAAAGGGAGAATCTTAAAAACAGAGAGAGAAAAGCAGTTACTTATCTATAAGGGAGCTCCCATAAGACTGTCAGATGATTTCTCAACAGAAACTTTGCAGACCAGAAGGGATTGGTAAGAAGTATCCAAAGTGATGAAAAGCAAGGACCTACAACCAAGATTACTCTATGCAGCAAAGCTATCATTTAGAATGGAACATATTTCTAAATTTAGAATGGACATATAAAGAGCTTCCGAGACAAGAAAATGCTAAAGGAGCCCATTACCACCAAATCATTATTACACAAAATGTTAAAGGGTCTTCTTTAAGAAAAAGGAGGAAAAATAGATAAAAGTGTGAACAATAAAATGGCAATAAATATACCTCTATCAACAGTGAAATCTAAACAACAAAGTAAACGAACAAACAGAACAGAAACAGACTCATAGATATAGAGAATAATTTGATGGCTGCCAAATAGATGGGGTTTGAGGAGATGAGTGAAAAAGGTGAAGGGATTAAGAAGTATAAATCTGTTGTTACAGAACAGTCATGGGAATGTAAAGTACAGCATAGGGAATATAG
This sequence comes from Carollia perspicillata, assembly GCA_004027735.1. NCBI lineage: Eukaryota > Metazoa > Chordata > Mammalia > Chiroptera > Phyllostomidae > Carollia > Carollia perspicillata. Next base: position 24,529 of record PVKM010011740.1, on the reverse strand, counting down.
TCAATAATATTCTAAGAATTATGTATGTTATCAGATGGGCATAAGATTTATCGGGTTGATGGCTTAGTAAATTATATCTAATCCTTGGGGTGTACACCTGAAACTAATGTAATACTGTATGCCAACTCTAATTGAAAAACAACAACAACAAAAAAAAACAATTTAAATACAAAAAGAAAAAGAAAATAAAAAGAATATGCTATAGTTTGTGAAAGTGATTCTAAACTAAGTTCTCCTAAATTGTTGAACCAATGGCAATCTCATTGGAAAAGGTATATATTTTCCTGGACTGTCTCTTTTAAATGTAGACATGCTCTTCAGATGCTCAAATCATGAATATTCATTATTAAATATGATTGGTTTTATGGTTAGAGCTCAAAGAGCGCTTAAAACAGGATTAGTCTCTATATATTGCAGAGATGATTGAACTGTCATTTATGATAGATGATTATGCCTATCATTTGCTTACACTTTTTTACAGTGTGTGATGTAGTCTATTTTCCTTTTGGTTTTTAGTTTTATAGCTCTGAATCCACAGTTGGAATGGATATCATTTGTTTTTCCATCATAAAATTCTATTTACATATAATTGTTCTGGATTGAGATCATGCTATAAAACAGATTCTCCTGAAAAAAGGAAAATTCCAACTTACCTTATGAATAAAAAGTAGATTCCATTTGACTAATTGACCAATATTTTCCCTTTATTTCTTCTTTCACTTATTCATCTATTAATCTGCCAATTATGATTTCAAAAAGCTTAATTAAAATGTCAGTGCATTTTTGTGTGTTTTTATGATTGTTTCACACAGCTGTCAGCCCTGCCCTCCGGGGCATTCAGAGATAGAAAAGATTGTTTCAGGACCCAAACAGGGCTGCGGGACAGGATAATGGAGTCGGACCATGTTGGAAATGGCAAGGCCAGTTGAACATGGGACTGTGGTCTAAACTCCCTTCTTTCTGTTCCTCAAACCTGTATAGTTACCCCTACATAAAAGTCTCAAGAAATATTTTATAAGCATTCAGTTATTAGTCATTTCCATTCTTCAACTGGGTGCTTTTCCAATCAAGTAAATTTCTGCAACACATTTTCCCCAGTGGTTTAAATGGCTCCTCGCCCCAAGGGTGCCAGGCATGATAACTGCATTTTATCTTGGTTTCTCTGCTCTGGAGCATTGGCTCCTGCTGTTAATCTGAACAACATTTTGGATTTCATCATAGCTGAATATGGAGCTTAGCGAGCCAGTTGTTCCTTTCTAAAAATTTGTAAATTAAAAAAAAAATTTAGGGTTTAATCAACTATGAGATGTATGAAATTTACATGAAATCATACAATGATATAACTTTATACAGCAACTATAAATGTATGTATAATTACATAAATGTTTCTCATTAATGCTCCCAGAGGCACTGTCTTGGCCCCGAAATTAGAGGGGTTAATTGAGAGGGAAACCTATAAGGAAGTGAGGGAGTGGCAAGAAAATAAACAAAGACAGGGTTTTTGAGGCGGTCCAAGGGTGCTCTGGAGCCTGAGGTGATGAACTGTGCATTTTCACCCAGCCAGTGGGTTTGTACTGCCCCAGCGGGGAGGGGTCAGAGGCATAACCTCCTGGATAGTTCTTAGAATAGTTCTTCCAAGAGGCCACTGTGAGCCACCAGCAGACAGCCTCGTGCAGCCAGGTGGTGGGGCCACCCTCGGAAAAGGAACAGGATAGGGCTCTCACAGTGTCCACTGCAGGCCCAAGCAGGCTGGGTAGGGGGCAGTCAATGTAACCACACGCACACAACAGTAATCACAGAGAAAGGAGAAGCTGATTTGTTTGCCCTTTGAGCCTTGGAATTATTTCCCAACATAATCATTTATGGACTAGTGACCAGGGAAAGTGAACCTGCACACAGCTATGTGTATACATTTAAAAAAAAAGTGAACAGAATAGTCTTACCAGCGGACTTCAGAGAACTTGAAGTTTCCAGTTAATTTAGTAAACCTGACCTCAAATTGTCCACATCTCCTGAACTGTTTTTTGGAGCTTTCAGGGAAGTCGAGGCTAGTTGGGGATAAAAATAACAATGCCCACCCCCTGCTTTGTTTAAAGGGGTGTCTTTAAAAAAACTAATTATTTTATTATTTTATGAAATGCCAAAATAACTGCATACTTGATGGTACAATTCAAAGAATGAGGAGTATTTAAAGAAAGAGACTCTCGCTTTATCCTTTCCATTTCTGAAAGCAGCCTGAGCACCTAAAGCATGCAGCATATTTAGGCTCCCTCTTCTACGTTTTAATAAAAGGGAGTACCTTTGTAAAAGAAAGTTGATATATGACATATTCTGGCCCAGGGTTCAGTGAGCAGGCTTTGTGCTTAGCTGCACTTTGAAATAACAAAAAAGTGATAAACCCAGAGGTAAGGGTTACAAGATATCCTATCTGGTCAAGGAGGAAATACGGCCCTTGGTCAGGGTAAGAAGACCAAAATAGCTGTATGGGGAGGTTGATGCCCTTGACCATGAGTTCACATTTTAGAGTTTCGAATTCTTGAAGAATATTTTGAAGTCATTTTGGCAGAATGCCAGTTTTTTTTTCTTGCATGTTTCGGACTATATCTTTGGAAGATGCTCTCATTTTATGACTCTCTGCAGAGGCAGCATAAACATCTCCTTTCTAGAGAACACACTGGTGTTTTACTTTAGTAGACACTGCCTTGGATCCCAGAGTCAAGAAACTGTTGAGAATGGAAAGAGAACCAAAGAGATGTGGTAGAGCCCCTCTAGGCCATCCGGTGTAAAGGACTGGCCCTCATTAACAGCAGTCTGTGGCAGGTGTCCATTTCTGATGGCTGGTCCAACCTGCTGGCATCCCCTGGGCCCTGTTTGTGCTTAGTCCTGTTTTACTAATGAGGAAATTCAGGCTTAGAGAGTTACATCGTTTGCCCATGGTCTCACAGTTTGTTTAACTCCAAGTGCCATGGATTTTTCCCTGCATCACACTGACTCCCACAATCCTGTTCCATGATTTTACCAGCTACTGGGAACCACAGGTCTCTATCCCTCATGAAAAACTTCTTACCCGATATAGTGGCTGAGAGAAGAACAAGGTGAGTAAAGACTAAAGTGGGGATGATGAGAGGGGGTAGGGTTACACATCCCAGAGAACTGGGTTTCAGGTAAGTCACCTAACCTAACTGGCCTAAGGTCCCCACATGTTAATAAAGGGTGTGAACAATTGAAATTCTGGTGCTGACATTTTCAGATTCGGGTCAAGGGAAGTTAAAACTGTATGAACTTGGTTTTGAAGGAAGATGTGAAGAAATGGTGGGAGGAAAGTTCAGATTTGAGGAGTAACTCAACCACAGGGATGAGTTCAGACAAACTGTATTCTGGAGGTCAGTGAGAGACCTCATGAGTCCATTCATAAAGCTCGGGCCATAGTGCTTGGACAGAGGGTGAGAGAAACGCTGCCGTATAAAGTATTTGGAGATCCAGGCTTAGCATGCTCAATGTCTGGATCTCATCTCATCTGCTTTTCCTTCAGTGAAAAGCTTCTCCATTATCTAGCCTCAGATGGTGATCTGGAAATTCAATGATTCTTAAGATACGGTGACCTATTGAGAAATACTTGCTAAATGCTTCAGAGAAGACAAGGCAAGAGATCACATTTGAATGAGAGATTTGGGGGGAAACTCCCGCACATGGGCTGAGTTAGGAGGTTGTCGCCTGTTATTCCTGTTGCATGTTCAATCTCACTGAAGCAACAATCACGAAGAGCTGACTACACACATGACGTTATGAGCGAAAGTAGCCCACAGCCTCGTGAGTCACGGGGTCTAGGGCTGCAACTCCTGGAGAAGAGCCAGGGGGGCTGGAGAAGGCATACTGTAGGAAGAGACCACTGAACCGTGCCTTAAAGTAAAGGAAAGAAAAGGGGAAAGCAAACCTGATGAGGGAACGGCACAGGAGAGGCACAGAAGCACGGCCAGCACGAGCCGATCAGGAAATGACAAGACCCACTGGACCTGCAGGGAGAGGCCATGGAAGGGAGAGAAGGACAAACGGCATGTGAGCTAAGGCCTCAGGGGCTCTGCATGTCTGAGCAAAGCATTTCTGAATGTTTAAAACATGTTAATTCTGTACTGTGTCCCACTCTATAGTGTAGTATTCTGGGAGTTTATCTGGGTTTCTTACAGGGCAGAACTAATGAGATGAAGTGGCTGATTAAAATGAAATGGCAACAGAAGGGTGTGGAACAGAGTGAGGGAAGAGGAACTGAATGTGGGCTTCATGAAGACTTTGGAACAACAAGTTCAAGTTCAGTCAGAACCATCAGATTGATTCAGTAGTTCAGGAAATAAAAAGTTGATTTTATCTCGTTGTTCTATGTTGAAACCTTGTTTGTTGGATTTTATATTAAAGCTAATTAAAAGAACATGCTCTATTGAAAGAATGGCCAGTTAAGTGATGTGTGTTTTGAGAGTAAGGCCGGTATAGTGCTATTGTTCTTGGTAGCAGGGTTGAAGGCGTCTCCCTATGAAAATAATTTCAATAAATATTTAAAAGGTAATTCACTGTTAAAGAGGGGAAGTTTGCACTTTTATGTTTTCCATCTGAGGGCTTCGAGAATTATTTATGGACTCATTTAGTTTAGTCAATGTCCGTTCATTCATCAAGTGCTTATACTAAGTCTTTAACTATACTTGGTACTATGTTAGTAAGAAAGAGAATTTGAGAGAAACTCCATGGGTAGAATGTCATGGATTTGCTTAAGGATCTCAGTAAAAAAGTTAAGGGACACTTTTAAAGTATGTGAGCTAGTATTATGTGAGTATATTAAAATTCTATTTTATTAATCACTTACATAAGTGTGGGAAGGGTTGGAGGAAGGACTCACCATTTACACAGCATTCCAAAATAAAAATATGAGTTATTCTAGCTTTTTTCTCTCTTTCATTTGCTCCTAAACCACCCCACTCAGCCCCACCACTAGTTCAATGTCATCAAGTCCTACTGAGTCTGCCTCTGAAGTATAATCTCTCTGCTCTTTCCCTCCCTGCTTTCAGCCTTGTGCCTGTTACCTAGATCACTGGTTTTCAAAGAATGTTTTTAAGATCCAGGGATCCTTGAAATCATTTCAGGGGATCTATGAGATCAAAACGTTTTATAGTAATAACAAAACATTATTTTCTTCTTTCACTCTCATTCTTTAAAGAGTAGAAAGGCAAGTTTTTCAGAAGCTACAGAAACTACGATGTCCCATCTCTGATGGCTAACAGAATGTGTGCTCATGCATTCTTCTGTTTCAGAATTTTCTCAATTTTAATTTATTATATAATAAATATAGATTGATATACCCCACATAAATAAAAGCTCTTTGGCATGCCCCCAAATTTCTAAGAGGGTAACAGGGTCCTGAGACCAAAAGTATGAGAATTGCCGGCCTACACGAACACCTTGGCCGACCGGTCGTCCTTGTTCTCCCCCTTCTCCACTCTCACCCCTCACCTCACCTTGAGCATGCTCTGTTTGTCCTCTGTGCAGCCTGAAGTCATCTTTCTGAAGCATAGGTGTGGTCATTGCCTTGGGCTTAGAAACTTCCAACAGCTTCACCTTTTTTAACAGAATGATAGCATAGGCTAGATTAAAAGGTTATCACAGTCCTGCCCAAACCTTCCTCTGCAGTATACCCTAGGCATCCAGAGCTGAAGATAGCTGAAGACAACAATTCAATGAGTATGCTTTCTAAATACCTTTCTAGTCAAAGTGAACTCCCAGGTTCACTGCAGCACCATTCACAATAGCCAAGATGTGGAAACAGCCTAAAAGTTCATGAGAGAGCGGGCCAACAGCTATGCGGGAGCATGTTGTGGGGCTGGTACTTGGAGGGTGGGTGGAGCGATTGAGAAAAAAGGGAAAAGAGGGGAAAAGCTCACAGACATGGATAACAGTGTGGGGACTGCTGGGGGCATAGGTGGAGGGTGTGGAGGAGGGTGAGGGAGATTAATGGTAAAGGAAGGAGACTGACTTGGGGCGGTGAATGCACAGTAAGTGTATTTCCACAGACGATGTGCTGCGGAAGTGTGCACCTGAAACATGTATGATTTTGTTAGCCAGTGTCACCCTGATAAATTTAATACAAACTGAAAAAAAGGAAATGTGGTATAAATACAACAGAATGTTATTGAGCCTTCGAAAAGAGAGAGATTCTGCAATATGGGACCATGTGAACGGACCTTGAGGACAACGACATGGGCCAATCACAGAAAGACAAATACTGCGCGATTCCACTTATATGGGTAATCTAAGATAGTTAAGTTCACAGACTGAAAGGGCAGATGGAGCTTGCCAGGGGCTGGTGGGAGAGGAAAATGGGGACTTACTAATTAACAGGCATAAAGTTTCAGTTGAGTAAGATGAATAAATTCTACAGATCTGCTATATAATGTTGTATAGTCAACAATACTGCATCCTACACTTAAAATTTTGTTAAGAAGGTAGATCTCATGTAAAATGTTCTTACCACAATTGAATTAAATAAAATCAAATCTTAAATTATCACTAAACAAGAGAAAGTCTACTTCAGAATCTGTGTTCCTAAAGTATAGTGTTCGCACTTTGTCATTTATCACAGTCTGACTTGTGTGATAACCAAGTAGATCTATCTTCACCCTGTTAATATGAGTTTGGTAGGGACGGAGACCTGGTCTTACTCATTCTTGCAATACCATGGATCTAGACAGTGTTACGCTTACCATATTTTTAAAAAAGTACTTTGTTGAATAAATGAATGAATAAGTTTTGCAATCATTAGATTCTATCATCTACCTATGTAAGCATTTTTTAGTAGGTACAGATTTAGTTATAAGATATTAAGACTATTTTTAACCTATTTATCTTATGAGGCACATGGAAACATTAATCTCATTATTTGTAGACATTTCTGGATTGCATAAAATAGCATTGCTCAATTGTTACTAAATGGCTTTGATCTTTTCCCAATCATATCTTCATCCTCAAAGCATTAAGATTAGCCAGTCAAAGAAAGACAAATACCATATGATTTCACTTATATGTGGAATCTAATGAACAAAACCAAACTGAACTAATGAGCAAAATACAGACTCGGGGAGCAGGATGATAGCTATTGGGAGGGGGAGGGGTGGAGGGATTGAGCAAAAAGGATAAAGGCATGGACAACAGTGTGGTGATTGCAGGTGGGAGGGGAGTATAAGGGGGTGAAATGGTAATGGAAAAATACAATGAAAGTTTGCCACCACTGAAGTTATTAAAAGGAATATGTCATATGACTCTGGACTTAATTACAGTTCTGTTCCATTCCATTCCACTCAACAGGCACCTATTGAGTTAGCAGCTCTGTAGGCAGCTGCAGGTACGAAGATGAACGACACATGCCTCTTGCCTTTGAGAAGCTCACAGGTTAGTATGCAGACAAAGACAAACACACAAACACAGGCCATCGTGAAAAGGGTAATGATAGGGGACGGAGGTAGGACCAGAAAACGATTAATTATCTCTTGGGATGGTGGTGGTGTGATGGTAAGGAAGAGTTTTTCAGAGAATACATCCCTTATGCTAGGAGTTTAAGGAGGAATTGGAATTTTTTTGATGGACAGGGTGGTGGGAGAAGGTTTCAGGTGGGGGGACTCTTGTCTCATGGGAAGTGGTTTAGCAGAAGTGGTTTGGAGGGAGATGAATAGCAATGAGTCTTGTGAGCCTGGCAGGGCCTAGATCATGAAGTTCTCATTTTTCATTTGGACTTGATCCTGTAAGTGCTGAAGATCTTAAGTGAAAGATTCTGAAATCATTTGGATTAATAACGACAGCATTGAAGTTGGCCCGTGTCTGCCAAGGGCACTACTTTGGAGGGACCACATTCACTTGAATATTTAAGTTTTGGTATATTTATTTTGAAAAGTCAGCTGCAGCACTTTAGATCTTATTTTGTGTAATAGATGTTTTTTAAAAGGGTAATTTCTTACCCTAAGACTTTCATTTCTTTTACAAATATTTGTTGAGCTTATTGCATATCAGACACTCTTCTGCAAACATGGGGAACATCCACAAACAAAGCAGAAGATCCCTGGCTTCATGAATTGTGTATTCTAGTTTTCTTAGTCTATAGTGTCTTTCGGAGGATTTGTGTGAACAATAACACAGACATCTGGGTGGGAAGGGGACTCTGGTGAAGTTAAAGCACAGTAACTTCTCTTCCCTTTTTTCTCTAAGGAAACTCCTTCCTGATAGGTGGTTTCTAGATGAGACATGATGGGTGAAACAGACACCAAGTGACCAGTCAGTAGGTTGATGGGCTGCAACTGAGAACACTTTTTTTTTTGATCCCTTCATCAATGTTTTTTAAAAATCATCTTATTTTTTAGAACAGTTTGAGATTTACACAAACATTGAGGAGACAGTATAGAGAGTTCTCATATACTCTGATGAGGGTTCCCCCTATTATTAATGACTTACATTATTAATATAGCATGTTTGTTATAATTAATGAACCAACATCAATATAAACATCAACAATCTTTTCAGTGATGAATGTCTTTTAATGCATTTTTTGTAAGTGCTATTATGGATGTTCTTTCCAGTGTTTTCTGGGAAGATTCATTCCTGTAAACTCACTAGTCATTGAGGCAAACTGTAATGTAATAGAATTGAAAGAGAAGACAGGGCCCATGCCAAGCCCTGCCCCATGCTCCCTTCGCAGTGCCAGCTGGGCCACCTTGGGCACAGCAGTTACCCTCTCTGGGCTGTAGCTCCTTATGCTGGAGTTTGAGGAACACTGATTTTATCTGCCCATTTCCAAGGGACCCAGATGACCCCTTGAGGCAAATTTTCATAGAAAAGTTAAGACGTGCAAAGTGTTACATGAAGCATTGTTGAGAAGACGTAAGCACGAGTCCCCAGGGAAACAATGGATGACAAACAACCATAATTCAAAGCAGCCTAGATGGGATCTGCAGGGGAGGACGAACACTGGGGAACCAGGGCTTGGCCTCCTGCCCAGTGGGCCCAACTCTTCTGCTCTGGCTAGAAGGGGGAAGGGCAGTATTTTTTTAATAAATGTACAGAGACCAATTATATTAACTACCTGTTTGCGTGTGAACTCAGTGAACAGTGTACCCAACCAAGTGGTCATTGTCTTCTTGATCCACGACCACGTCAATTCAACAAGAGAAATCAGGTAGCTGGACCAGATATGTTTGGGTATCTTAGGTCTGGTTGCCACCCAGAGGGTGTATCTGGTAGGCTGGCCTGAGGTTGCTATTGAGAAGCCATATCATGCCTAGAAATGGATTTGGTGGAATAGTGGATTTTCAAAACCGATATATGCAACCCCTCACTCCTTTATTCTGATCACTACCCAGGATGAACCCTTTTTGGGGACAGTTGCATTCAGTGGCCAAACTGTCTGACTGCATTATGTGGACCAGGAGGAATGAAGGCAATCTGTTTAAGTCAGAATGTTTCAGAAGTGATCTTTGAGGAGGGTACTCCAGGGTTCAACAATCCCTGATGCCTGTGGATTGGAGAGAGCGTGGAATAGCCATAAAATATCTCAACTATTGGCTTTTGTTGGATCTTTGCAACCAAAGGTATACCTTTTTCTGACTGTAATTGATCTAGAAAGCAGAAAAACATGAACCAATTCGAGAGCCACAAAATATCATCAGAGTTGACTGATTGGACTTGAACAACAACACTGTACCTTGAAAAAGTGTCAACAGTAGTGTAATACCAACTGTACCCTTGGAAGGAGGTCAAGGTCTGATACAGTCAATTTGCCAGGAACAGAAGGGATTAAAGAAGCACTATGGCTTCTTTCACCACAAGACAAATGGACCAACTTTTGGCAGGAGTCGCAAGTCACGGTGTTAGCTTCTGCACCATCATTTTTTATCATGTGCCCAGTTGACGACAGTGGCAACCTGAATGGTGTAGCCTTGCTTAGTTTCATCAGAAAAGGGGCCCTTATCATGGCAATCTACAAGAGTGACAACTATGACTCCTTTGCGCAGTTCAGGGCCCCAAAGAGAAGTGTCTTTACTCTGATTATAGTCTTCCAAATGGCAGACTGGGCAGCTAGACCATTGGCAACGGCCAAGCATTGATAAAAATACAGCACATTCCCTTAAGGGAATACTTCTCCAGAGCTATGAGGACCACTTTGCGTTCCATCCAATGAGTGAGTGGAGTGACCTCATTCTATTTTCAGTTCTGTGTCCCCGGCACTGGGTTTGATGAGTCACAACAGCCCAGCAGACACGATTGAGTTTCAGTTTGGCCACACCATCAGCCTAGGTAACTAGGGATTATGGGGAACTTCTGTAAATTGAAGGCTCCACGGAGCCAGTAGCTTTACGTCAAGTGGCAGAGTGGGGGAAGTTTTCCTCAAAGGGCAGCTTCCCTTTGTCATGTGAACCCAAGATGCTGCTGGAGCCAAGAAAGCTGTGCTCTTGATCATATCTTTCCACTTAATAAGTGAGGCTTGTTGGGCCCTTCCCATCTTGTTAGCTATTTTGTCTGGTTGACCCCACTCCGAACAGGAATATCACAAGAGCTGCTTTCTTATTTTTAAAGGGGTGTACCAGGTTACGGCCTCAACCAGATGGGGATGTTGCACTGGGAAATGACACGAGGAAGCAACAATTTCCCTTTCCCTTCTCGGATTCTATGGCATTTCTACTGAACCATAGGGGCAGGGAGGGGCAGGGAGGCAGGTTGTGGTGGTGATGGTGGTGGTGGTAGTGTGTGTGTGGGTGTGGGTGAGTGTGTGCTGTTCCATTAGCTCCTTTACAAATGTCACAGACCCCGTATAGGAGAACCCCTCTGCCACGAAGGAGTAGGGAAATCCAAGTGAGTCCTACATCAACTTCTTATCCATTCAGAAGTGGAAGCCACCACAAAAATACATCAATTGACTGGGGGTTCTTACCTGCAGAGTGAGTTTAATTTCACTTCCCCACATTAGTCCAAACCCCATTAGTTGAAATCTGGCACTGTTTCCCCTGCAAGAACGTGGACAATAGTCTAGGTGTGTGAGTTGGGGGCTACAGCAGCAGCAGCAGCTCGGGGATTGCTGCTGTCACTCCTGGGAGGACAAGGTGTGCAGGGTCCAAGGTGTGCAGGCTGCAGGCCCGTGGCGTGGCTTGTTTTCTCCCATGACTCTGCTCCAGTGAGGGTGTGAGCGTTGGTATTCGATGGGTGCCTGGACCTACTGGCCTCGTTTTTTTTCTGTGTATGTTGCCATCATCCTTTACGCCTCTGGCCACCAAGGAACCCTGCCCCCGATCCTTGTCGCTGCCATTTGCAGCTGGGGCAGAGGCGGGGCACATGAGCCTGGCTAGCTCTTCCCTGTTTAGCCATGCTTTGCTTCCACTTCTGGTGCTGAGCAGATGCTTGCTTTTGGATCCTAAAAAACATGTCCCAGTATTTCGGGTTCACTCAAAGCTCTATCAGGATTAGTAAGGTCCTCATTGCTTTTTGTGTTTTTTAAGCACCGGGGACTCCTTGACTCAGCAGCGACAACCACAGTGCCTTTCAGCCACAGGCTCACTGTCCCACCGTCCTGATAACATCGCTTCCTCTACCTGCCTGGAGGAAAGGGAGTGGGTGACCTTCCAGCCGTCTGGGTGGCTGGTTTCAGTTCTGCCTCTCGGCACTCAGCCTCATTAGCTTGTAGGATAATGGAACCCCTACTCCCTCACCATTCTACTGCGTGCATGGGAGTGTTCACTACCCACCCTGTCGGTCTTCTAAGGTCCTGAATCCAGCCCAGAGGGCCCTTGTTCTCCTCTTTAGCAAGTCGCACCTGCAGATCCTGTTCTCACACCATCTAGCTGTGACTGGGGCAGAGGGTCAGTGCAGAGCGTTGATGGGGTAACTAAAGAGAAGAAGGCAACTCAGGAAGGTCAGGCCCTTTGGAGGTTGTGTAGCTGGCAGCTCTGCGTTGAGCTGCATGAAGATACTGATGGAAAGGCCAAGAACTGCTGTACTGTGGAGGAAGGTGAAGATCGGGAGAAGTCGAGTATTGTAATTCGGTCCAAGCACAATTCCCTTTCGTCCTCCTTTGATCAAACCTGCCCTTTTTCCTGTAGGAGGCTGCCCTCAGTTAAATACCCTATTGGGTTCCTTCGTGTGTTGGTAACAGATAACTTTTGGCAAACATAGCGGATGATTGAAGAGTCATTTGGGGATAATATACTGAGTCATTAACAACAACAAGAATGCCAGAATCCAGTCTATACCAGGAACAAGGGCAGATGCCAGGCACACAGCAGCGGGGCCTGCCCTCAGGGGCTTAGAGTCTATGAGAAGACAGAGCCAGGAGAGATCTTGGATGACTTGGCCTGCAGCAGGCTCAACCCACATCCAACCTGTGCTCCTGGAAACAGCTGGAGATGTTCCAGCCCCTGGGATGGGAACAGGGATGGCATTGAAGTGTCAGACAAAGAGTCATTCTCTTTATCACATCTTATTTCACTTGGGATGCACTACACTGTTTACAGTGAGCTTAGAGTTATAGTTCATTATAATTAAATTTGTAAGAATCATTATTATTTATCTTCTCATTCAGGAAGTCCAGGAAGTCAAAGGAAGTGTTTACTGTTTAACTGGAAAAGCAGGGAGATGTCTTTGACCTCAGCCAAAATGAAAAGCCATTATAGAAAATCTGGGCTTGTGAAATAAAAACATTCCAAGACTGCATTTTCTCTCCTCCACACTGAGAAATTAAGTTTGAGAACTGACGTAAATATTGGTGATGCTGCTTTGATGAGCCCGAATGCTTCATAGTGAGGTTAATGAGTTAGAGGCAATGATGAAAAATAAACATATCTTGGGCGACAGCAAAGGGAGTGTGACAGTTCCTTGGGCTGGCTGTAGGCACATGTTTGTGAGCTCAGACTGGACATGGAGGAGGAGATGGTCTATTTGGTCTGGGATGTTAACTTCAAATATGTGGAATCTAATTAACAAAATGTACTAATAAGCAAAATAGAGACAGACAGAGACAGATAGATAGAGAACAGGCTGACAGCTGTCAGTGGCGGGTGTTGCAGGAGAGGAGGGGTTGAGAGAAAGAGAGACAAGAACCCATGGATACTGACAACAGTGTGGTGATTGCCAAGGGGAGGGGGCAGGTGGAGGCGGGTTTAGGGGGGATACATGGCGATGACTTGATGTGGGTGGTGAACAGACAAAACATTGTACAGATGACGCGTCGTGCACCTGGATCCTGCATGATTTTGTTAACAAGTGTCAGCCCAATAAATTCAACAAAAAGGAAAACAGACAGAACAATAACTTCCAAAAGAAATCAAGAAGTGATCAAGAAGTAGGGAAGTGACCCAGATGAAACACAGTCTTTTACCTTACCTTGGGGTCAACTACGCTGCGCACGGTTCCTTCAATATTCCTCCTCTGAGGAGCCTCGGATACGCTGTTCCTACTGCACTGGGCGCCCTCTCTTCCAGTCACCGGCTCTGCCTGGTAAGTGACTTTTAGTCTTTTCAAAGTTAAAGTCCCATCTCCTCGGTGAGGCCATGCCCGACTACTCCAGGTAACCGACCCGCAAGTCAATGCAAGAGGATTAAAATCCTGGTTCTGCCACATGCTAGCTGTGTGACTTGGTTCAAATATATAAATCCTCAACTTTCCTTTTTGAGACTTGAAAACAAATATAATCACACCTAGTTCATAAGGCCGTTGTAAGAATTAATGAGACAGCCTCTGAAAAGCACCTCGCCCAGAGCAGGCACCCAGTAAAGGGGTGCTCCTGTCCTCAGTTTGGTCCCAGTAGTTTCTGGTCTTCGTTGTCCGGAGATGGTAATTTTTGATTGTCTCTTTCCCCCAACTGATGGTAATCTCCTGGAAAATGAGGAATATCTTATTTTCATCTTTGAATCTTTGGCACTAGAGAAATATTTGGCAGGAGCAGGGACTCCATAAATGGCTAATGAATGGTGAAAGAATAAGTGAGTAGATTAATCAATGAGTAATGTAAGTGGAGTCCCCAAGTTTTGTGGTTTCTAAGCTGCTGTATCAGAGAAATGTTAAACAATTGCCTTCAGAAACCACATTAGGGTATGTATGTGTGTGTGAGTGTGCATGCATACACAAGTGTGTATGTGTGTTAAGTGCACACCTGTACATACATGTGCTGAAGGCTGCACCTTCAGAAGACGAGGTGAAGGCTACTGCCTGTGTCAAGGTGGAAGCTGGGTGAGCAGTTAGCTTTCGCTGGTGGTACAGATGTACGGAGAGGCGCATGTGTTTTTATGAGCGGGTTGGGGGTGCTAGAGAGTGGTGGCTATCAGTCCCATTCTTAGGGCATGTGTTTGTCATTGAGAGAGGCATTTGGTTCTTGCAGATATTGGGGGCGTGTTGAGCTATGACAATGAGCCCAGCCTTTCTACACCTAAAATTTGATGGCCCTAGTATATGAAGTAGGAATGCCCTAGACCATTAATGTTTGACATGAATAGTCTCTTATGTCACTGTGTACAGCACTAAATCTTGATCATGTGTGGGTAGCTGGTCTCAGATGACTCAACGGTTATTTCATATTCACCTCTGTTTAGTGATGCACTCCATCCCTTCCATATTCGCTGCTTGTAGAACTCGACAATGAATAAATATATGACAATATTTCATTTCTTTAAACTACTAGAAGGAACACTCATGCTCACTAACACTTAGAGAGGGTCTGGCGCACTGACAAGTATCCATTCACCAATTCATTCATTCCTATTTATTCAGCAAATATTTATTGAGACTACTATGTGCCCAGTGCTGTTTTACGATGGACTGAGTGTATAGCTGTGAACAAGGCAGCTAAGTTTCGAGTTTCGAGTTAAATATGTTATTATTTAGAACCTGCTAGGTTCTCGGCTCTGTGCTACACTCTGGAGATAGACCCAGAAAAAACAAGAGTGTTCTGGCTGCACAGGGAGTCCGTGAAGGATGGAACATCAGGTTGAGGGAAGGCAAATACCTACAGAAGGGTGTTTTTCTGGTTTCTTGAGTGTTCGTGCACCTCTGTGTGGGTGCTGAGAGATATCGGAGTTCCAAGGATGTTCGACAGGGTGAGAAAGTGACTTATCCCCAAGTCATATCCTAGGCACCGCATGAAAGAGTTTCTGTAGAATTTTCCAGCTGTTTGCAACTTTAATTTTGAAACGACTGCCTTGAATTATTCCACACATGGCATTCTTTCTTCCCTTTGGTTTTCCATTTTCTAGATTAACCTTGAGCTTGGTGTTTAGACCCTGGGTTCCTGTGGGCCACAGTCAGTTTTTCATTCGTCTACCTTTGTTCAGACTGCTCTGGTTTAACTCCTGCCTCAGTTCAGCCAGGCCCAGGATGGGGGGTGTCCCAGCTGACAGTGATTTTATGGTCACCCCAAATTCAAGAGTACCTTTTGAACAAACCCAATGTACTTCAGATCTTGTTTCTCAAATTTTTTTCTCTAAGGTATGTGTCATTGAACCCTTATAGATGTGCAATATCTTGAACTGAATCTTTCTTTAAACTTAAAGCTCCTGTTGCAGTTCATCAGCTTAAACATTTGTCCTTATACATTATAATGAAACCATACAAGAGGTTTGTGATATTTAGAAACTACCCTACATTTTTGTAAAACACTCATTTCTTAATATTCTAATCCAATCAATCAAAATGAGTTCACTACGCACTAATTATGTATAGGTCACTGAACTGAGACATTTGGGTGCTGAGAAATATCAGAGTTCCAAGGAGATTCAATAGAGTGAGAAAGTGACTTCATAGGAAACCCACGGCAGAACATAATACACGAGAGAAACCCCGTGAGTGACCTGGGTAGTAAGCGCCATGAGAATCCGGAGCTGTGAGAAAGAGTCCTGCCGCACGCATGGGGTGGAATCCGAGCTGGCCTTGGAGGAGAGGTGGGATTTCACTGGGAAGAGCGGAGGGGGAAGGCACCAGGCAGGGCTGGCGGTGTGAACAAAGCCCCGGCGGTGAAGAGGTACCCGCGTCTGGATGACATCAAAGAGCTTCGGTTTTATGGATTTGGCAGAGCCTCCACGGCTTTCAGGGGGTCACTGTGTTACAGTCAACTTCGAGTTCCCAGATAAGAGTGATTGGCAGCATTGTGAAGACCTCTGTTGAAAAGCAGAAAGAAAAACAACAGTTCCGAGAGACTGCTTCACTGTATAAAACTTTGGCCACTTTGCGTACCGCTAAGGAGAGGTACGGCCTTCATCAGCGGCTGGACGTTTTACGTGGAGCTTCTCCACCAGGAAGAAGCTTGAAAGGCTTTCCCCGGAGAATTGCTTTTCGTGGTCGCTCCACTCTCCGCCCACTCCGGTGAAGACCTTCAACTGCAAATAATGACATTTTTCCTGGACTGTTGCTTCTGTGAACTCCGTTGTGACAGCTTTTATTTACAAGGTGAATTTGTGTAAACGATGTGTCCGATGGGATTTTAAGTTGGGTGTGAGATGTGTTTGGCGCAGCTGCGACTCATAGGGTTTTGATTCGCTACAGTTTTGCAGGGAGGAACTGCCCAGGTCGGCTAAACGATTTCCGGTTTGGTGCTCGTGGAACTGGGAAGTCTGGCGGTCGGCACCTACTTGCAGGTCTGGGTGGAATTGCAGGAACACACACTTCCATCGTGGTGGGGTCGGAAAGCATCACTACCGAGACGAGGGTCTGCAAAGGGTGTGCAGAGGAGAGTAGCTGCACCCCCATTACAGACATTGAGAAGCCAAGGATGTATTCAGAAGGATAGTGCTTGTCGGTAAGCCTTGGTGCAGAAATAAGACATATTTCGGAGGGTTTGAAGTTTGAAGCTGAGAGCAGGGCAGGGTGTGGTGTGAGAAATGGCTGCCACAGGCAGTTCCTACAGGAGGGGCTGAGGCCTGGTGCCTGGTGTGTGAAGTCCCTGGGCCCAAAGGAGCCACCCCGCTGAGACTGGACTCCATCCTTTTGGGGGGTGCTCTTGTGTGGGTGAGGGGGGAGCTCTGTGTCAGGACCTTAGGGTAGAGGTCTACAGGGTGCTTCCCAGAAGTCAATACTGCCAGGCAGGTGACTCAGCCCCCTGCGAACAGAGGGCATGGGGCAGAGGCTTTCAGAGGGATGTGGTTGATGCACTCCACGTGGTCGTGGAGCCTGAATGGCAGACACTGGGCATGCTGACATGTGTGACTGGAATCTGGAAAAGCACATTTTTCTGGATTAAGCTTCTCTTGGCTTCTGGATTGATACACTTAAGAAGGTTCAGTGAAATCAGGTGTTTTTGTTTGTGTTTGTCTGTGTGTATATGATTATGGAAACCCTATTGACTCCAAACACAGGAAATTTCATTGAAACTGCAGTTATTTCAACAAGACTGAAGCTTGGAAAGCCACCTGGAACCCGAAACTGCTCCCTCCGTTTCTCCGGGGACTCATGCCTGTTGCCTCTGATTCTCTCTGTGCCTCAGATGCATTCTTTCCATCAGGGGACTTTCTCCACTTTGTCATTTGCACAGAGGCCAGCTCGGCTGCAGCTCCATGATAAATCAGACCATCACTGGCTGGGGCTGTCTACCAGCTCTCATTTACCGAGGGAGAAGTCGCTTGGGTGCTGTGAGAGATGTAGCACTGCCCCTTCAGAGGTTGGGGTACAGGATGAAACTGTGCATGGCTGGTCCACAAAAGAGTACAGTGGCATTGCTGTGGAACGGGGGGGGGGGCTCGTGTGGAAGTCTGTGGGTGGAGGGTCCCCAGCAGGAGCAACACTGATGGCCCTCACATCATCCCTGTTTGCTTTTCCTCCTGGTCCTGTCCCTCCCATCTCACTGTCCACTGAGGTGCACTGCAGTGTTGCAGCCAGTCCCCCAGCAGTGTGCCCTTGCCTGTCAGGAGATGAGCTGGTCTCAGTGTCATCGGAGGCTTGCACCCCACCCCAGTTCGCTGAGGCTTGGGGCGGCTCAGTCTCCACGCAGTTTTTCAGTTCTGAATGGGGCTAATGAATTCCAAGTTCAGTGTACACGAAGCTATGAGAGGCCACCTGAGGTAGACAGTCAGACTTAGAGGGCAGAAAATAGCCTGGAAGTCTTGACTTTTGAGTAGGGATGGAAGGTGCAAGGTCTGGACAAGAACACAGACAGAGGCCCCGGTTCTGTCCTTCCCTGTGAGGGCTCCTCACATGACTGCTGACCCTGAAGCCCATGTGCCTGTCCTCGACAATAGTCACCAACATCATATCGCTTGCTCCTTTGGGAAAAGGTCTGCGTCATCAGCCTTGGAAGTGGGCTCAATATCATTTGGGCAGGGAATTCTGGGTCCTGGGTATCCTGAGCACAGTCTAGAAAGGGTGAGTGATGGGCAATCTGAGTGGGGACATCAGGTGAGGCTCAGAATGGTGCCCTGGTTGTCCCTTCTAAACGGGGAGGTGTGGCCAGAGGAGGCCAGCACAGGACCCTCTAAGTCAGGGCCCCAGTGCCTGGGTCTGTGGGCAAGTCTGTTTGCGGCGTGCGGCATGGAACTACAACCTTCAGAGAATGGGCTCACCGGATCTAGTGTTGCTGTTTGAGTCGCTCCAGAGAGGCAGACAGCTCTCGTGATCATGAGATATCAGGCCCTCTTGAAATCATGCCTCTAAGCCCAAGTAGAGTCCCTTCTGTCCCAGGCCACGACTGGTGTGGGCAAGGCGCACTGGAATAAATATATGTACGGAAGTGGATTGGGGGCAGCTCTCCCCAATCCTCACCCCTTGCCTGCATCTGTTCGGGGGGATTCCTCAATTTATGGGAACCTACTCCTTATGATATATAGAAATAAAAGGTGAAAACTGATACTTAATTTCCCAGCCTCCTTTGCAGGCGGGCAATATGGCCTAGACTCGACCAAGTCGACACAAGCACCTAAGGCAGAGCTTCTCAACCAGTGTGCGATGGCAAAGTGGTGGCCCAAGACTTGGTGACAGGAATGTTGAGATATGGCACTCTTCAATGGCAGGGAGCGGGGAGGTCCAGGCTCTTGGGTATGTCGCCGCTGACCGTAAGCATCCTTATTTACCCACGTGTACAGTAAAATTGCAATTCCCTACAGTGCTGTGGCATGAAAAAGGCTGGCAAGCGCTGAACCAGGAGCTGGGGGGCACGGTTACCGAGCCCTTGGAAGGCTCTCTCTCTGGCACAGTGGTGGTGGCCAAATATGTCACGTCGTGGGCAGCCCTGGGCTAGGTGCTTTCCCACAGGGCCACTTCTGTGATATATATATCTATTTCTCCAACCTTCTGTTAATATTTGTAATTTTTTCTTACATTCAGTATTATTGTGTGTTTGGTGCCAGGTGTACAGCCTAGTGGTTAGACAATCATACACTTTACCAAGTGAGTCTGAGTCTCCCAATATTTACAGTAGCCACCTGGCACCCAACACAGTCATTACAGTATTATTGACTATGCTGTACTTTACAGCTCCGGGACTATTGACATTTTAAATTTTAATGCGTGTGTGTCCTGCTTACGTCCGTCAGTTATACAGTAGCTCCAGAGCCGTGGCTACAACAGAGAGGCGCTGGGGGAAGTCCTGTTATTAGAGCCAACGGCGGTCTTCTTTCCACTGCGGGGTAGATCCGAACCTGCCAATTCTGCTGTTGGGCAAAGATATTCCTGCGAAGGTCACACACTGTGCAATTTAGAGCCTGAAGGGACTTTGAAGATTCTTCTAGTTCAGTCCTCTCATTACACCGATGAGAAGCGGAAGTGAAACGACCTGTAGCCTCTCCGAGTTAGTTACTGGAGGAATTTCTAGTCGTTCAGGACTGTGCTTTTCCCAGTTTCCCACCGTTGAAAGAAAAGGAACTTTTTTTTTTCCCCTCCAAAGGAAGTGCAATCTAAACCAAGAATAAACATCGAGCATTTTTTTTTCAAAGGTCAAGTTTCCAGTTAGTTTCTTAGATCTAAGTGTCGGTGGAGAAGTTGCTCAATAATTAATGCATCTTTGGAAGCAGAAGGCATTCCACTCCGGTGAGACGGGGCTTATTTCTGTCACCTGAGTGGGTATTTCCTTTAGCTATGCCATCTCCCACTTGTGAATAGAAGCTTGGACCTTTTCAGTGTCTAGCTGTCCCTGGCATTCCCTTTTCCATAGGGAGAGAATGCTTTTAATGACTTCAAGCTAAAGCAAATACTTGTTTCCTTTATGCTTGTTAAACAAGCCAACTATGATGTTCGCTGTCTTGGAATTTTCTGGTATTTTATTTATTTATTTTAATGGGCAGAGCATGCCAGACAACTAAGCAGATTGCTGGGTAGGTTTCACATGGATTCACAAGAAATGTTAGGGCTTCAGAAGGTTTAAATTAAACAATCAAAAAGGATTTGAAAGGAATCACTTCTTGAACATTTTGTTTTTGTTTGTTTGTGTCTTTTGCTTTGTTTTAAGCCAAATGAAAGCTGTCTAGGGCCGGGAGTTGGGGGGCGGGAGGAGCTGAGGAAGGAGTTACCGAGGGGCAGGAGGGAAATGTTAGTGATGCGAGGAGAGGGTGGGGAGAAGGTACAGAGAATAAGTAGCATAGACGGTGGGGAGAAAATAGACAAGGAGAGGGCAAGAGTAGTGTGGGAAAGGTAGGAGCTAAAGAACTTATGATACATGGACATGAACTAAAGAGGGGGAGTGTGGGTGGGAGGGGGTGTGCAGGGTGGAGGGGAATGAAGGGGGAAATGGGACAATTGTAATGGCATAATCAATAAAAAAATTAAAAAAAAAAGAAAATGTTAGTGATGCGCATGTTCATTAACTTGACCGTGGCAAAGGTTCCATAGGAGCAAGCATACCTCGAAACTAATTTAATTGTACACTTAGGTATGTGCAGTTTGCTTCATGTCAATGACATCTCAAAAAGTTGTTCATATAAACCACAACAAATGAAACAACAGTCAGACTCTTCCGTAAACCACTCAGCGTTAGGAAAGGAGAGGGAGACCAAGAATCAGCAACTCTGCAGAACGCCGAACGTGCCATTTAAGATGGGCAGAGGGGAACAGGGAAACGTTACTGGGAAAAAGCTGCCCACGCAGCTCCCGGCTGAACGCCAGTCTGGAGGACCGCCACCAGGCCCCGAGGCCATTCCCGTGGGAGAGGCACTTCAGGTGGCCTCCGCCCTGTTCCGCCATCCTCACTCACACTCTTTGCCGTGGGTTTTCTGAGTGCCTTGCTCCTCTTTGCTTGAGGCGGGAGGTGGGTCTTCCCTGTGTTTTTAAAAATTACCTATTTATTTGTCAGCGGAGTACGAGAAGGGCTTGTGTTTATTGAGTGTAATTCTTCACTTTATCTGAACGCTCCTGGAATGTGTAACTACAGATCAAACTCTTAACTGTAATCTCTAAGTCACTGCTCAGACTCTCGGGTTTCACAGGAACTCACTGGAATTCCACCGTGTCCGCTGCCTTGGGCAGTGAATGGGAAGGCAGCTCAGGAGCAGACCTGGAGCTTCTGCTGAAACGGGTGTGAAGTCAGCCGGCCCACATGGTTTATTATCCCAACACAGACACTGTTGAGAGGGAAAAGGACCACTCTTGGCATTTATGTTGACAGCACAGACATAAACGGGGGCCGTGCCTGATAAAACAGGACCTCTGGTCATCCCAGTTGGGAGCCTCTGCGGCCTTTGCTTCCCCTTTGCGTGTGCTGGGGAGCATAAGCAGCAGTGTTCTAACCGACGACGGGGGGCAGATAGGAGTTTGCCGGGAGCACTGCTGCACTTGGAGCTGGAGGGCGAACTGCGGAGGAAGGAAGGCGAGGATTACTCACTCGCGAGGACTCTGGGGAAACTGGTAAGATGAGCTCATTGCTCCGCATGAGGCCTTTGGGTGAGCCCAAGCCTTTCTTTAATTTTTCGATCCGAGAAACTTCTGAGCAATGTACAAGCAAATCACCGCATCCGGGCAATACCATCAGCCTTTCACATTTGAAGACAACTTGGGTTAGGACAAATAGGACATTCTTTGATTCAGCTTCCTCAGTCTGTTAGGATTTTTGCAGAAAGCCACATTTAAGCAGACTCTTTCCATGATTTTTTTTTTAAATGACAAATACTTTCATAGTTGGCCCTTCCTTTATCTGCACCTGTTGAAGAACCGCCGTCAGGCCTGAGAGGCTAGAATTTGGAAACGAAAGCTTGGACGGCAGAGGCACAGAGACGGGAATTAGTGAAAGGGTTCCAGTGTGCAAAGAGCTTCAGTATCCGCCTGAGCATGAAAGTGACAGGGTGTCTCCTGGGTAATCTCTCAAGCTGACAACAATTAGTTTTTATGACATCGTATTGAGCAGCCTTTTCCAAACACGGTGCTCCACAAGGCTCTCTGTGATTTTATTCTGCGTATCACGCCAGCCTCCTCTCTCACTCCCTGTGTAACGTAGACTTTACGTTCTGACAATATCAAAGTTCTAGTGGTACCCTCAGTGCCCCACGCAGAAGACTTTAAAGACTTTATGAAGGGTTTGTTATCTTCAAGGTCTTTTCCTGGTATGTTCCCTGCGGAGAATATATTTCCTTCTATCTGACTCGAACTCTTCTTGAATCACTCAGTGGTCCCTGCTTCCAGGAAGCCCTCCCTAACTCCTTTCCTTGTTCCTCCCAGGCTGCAATAAGGTTTCTTTTCTTCCCCTCTCTATTATTATGTATTGCATTTTTTATAATTGTAAGCTATATATTTGTATCTAACAGACCTTGAACAAGCAATCAAAAAAACTGAACCTGGTGTACAATGTTCTCTCTCTCTCTCATGGCCAACACAGTTGACACAGAGTAGGTGTTTCCAGGGCCTAATGAAATGGTACATGAACCTGAGAAAACAACCAGTTGAAACATTTCCAAGAAAGACAGGTGGGCAAATGATTCCGGCTGCGAGTGCGCGTGATGCTGTTTACGTTACCGCTCTGGGCCAGGCTTTGCTTTCCCATTTCCTCAGGGTAAATATGTGCGCGCATAGACAGAAGCAGATGCACAGACTTTCAGTGCGGGGGTGTTGTCATCAGATCCCAATAACAGAGGCTTTGTTGACCTCACAGGATTGGATCTATTTTTAGCTTTCATTTAGTGTTAGTTTTAGCTTTCTTGGAACCGAGAAATACCACGTGTTCGTCTGCACGGTGGGTAAAGGGAAATGATGATAATATAATGGAAAGGAGGTGTCACTTCCAAACTGATACTGAGGAACATGCAAGGCCATTTTTTCCAGTGTCCTTCTTTGCCCGAGCAAGCACCAAACACTGTGGACAGCATCTTTATTCCCGAGGAGGAGGCACCGCTCCATTAGTGGGCGTCTGAACAGCCTGGGAAGGAAGTCGTCAGAAAAGCTGAAATATATTTTGTTTTCCTTTCCTGTGTGTGTGTGTGTGTGTGTGTGTGTGTGTGTGTGTGAGGGGGAATGGAAAGGGGGGTGTGGGTCAGCAGACCACCCCTCTGGGGTTTCTTTGATCCGAGGAGGGACGAGAAGGCTGGATCGCTGCTGTAAAAACCCGGGTTGCTGGATTTTCTCTTAAAACTAGCCCAGGCGTTCAAAGTCCTATTGTTTTTCAACTTTGAGAATTCTTGGTAATGATTACATGTTCAAATGGTAAGCTTTTAAACAATTATTGCTGTTCCAAAGCTGCCAGTCAGGACTTAAGTTTTGCATAATCTGTTCCCCAAATTCCCATCACTAGAAAGTGAGCAAAAAGCAGGGTAATCCACCCTTTCATTGTCTGATATTGGAGACAGTGTGAAGCAGCCCGATGTACCTATTAAGTGCACATGGGTATGATTATTTCCAACGAGACAGCTAATGGAATTCGAGATGGCTAGAATATTCAGACCAAAATTCCAGATCAATTATTCAAAACACAAGTGGCAACTGAATAAAGGATGGCTCTGGATCTAGCATCCCAAGAACCTCAGGGCTTGAGTTTTGCCAAAGCTCTCCTTTGTAGAATGTTCAAGCTTAGGGGTCACCAGTTCAATGTGCAACATGGAGGAAGCATTGGGCTCCTGTGAGGTCCTTTCTTAACTCACCAAGGCTGAGGCCCCCGTGTGCCTTCTGACGAAACACAGATGAGGGAGGTTAATTACAGGGCCTGCTGCCACGAGGCATGTTTGCTCATTGTTGTTGTTGTTTCATGTGGAAATAGCAACCCCCCCTGGCCACAGCCCCCTGCTTAGTGAGGCAGTCTCTAACTCCAGCTGAGCAGGGGATGCCCCTGTTGGGGCTGGTGTTGAGCACCCCACCATGGCCTGATGGGAAGGGCTTTGCCTCCTACAAGGATAAGCTAATCTGATTAGCTAAGCCAATCAGATTGGTTCTCTCTAAAACTGTCTCTAGAAAACACGGAGTAGAACGCAGAAAGATGGAGCAGACACGTAGGTTGAGGCAACGGCACGCTGATCGCAAAGGGAGACCGCACAGGCTATGGGAGAGATGGAGAGGAGAGAGCTCTCAAGGCTGGCCTTGTCACAGGGCTCAGAAACCGTAAAGCGTTAGGTGGTTCTTGACAAGTCAA